>OW679194.1:258241706-258425708 GCA_940337035.1 Agriotes lineatus | reverse complement strand
AGTTAACAGCGCATTTTAGACAGCGGGGTTGTAGCTGACAATAGTTTTGCGTTTGACCATATCTCTGGCAGTGAAGACATTGAGGAAGGTTTGTTGATTTTTTCTTATTTCAACTGCGACAATGGAGTGGAATAATGTTTACAACACCGCTATAGGTTAATTTTACTATCCATATTGATAAATGTTGGTTCTTGGTAAGAATGCATGTTCTTTTATTGATTGGTAAATCTTTCAGCACTTGTCCTATTTGTTTCTCTGTAAGTGAGATTGGAACATTCTTAATTACTACGTTTAGAGATACTGTTAGGATATTCAAATGTGTGAAACTTCATATGATTCTGAAGCGCTCACGATAAATGATACATTTAAATTTTGTTGCACGTTTGTGGGATTTGAAAGTCGAGTAAGTTCTTCCACTCTTTAATTAAACACATTGTGGAAGAATACGACACTACTTGTCAGGTATATATTTGTAATTTGCGGCATTTTTGATATTTTGACATGTCAATGTTTCTGCATGATGTATTAATATTAATTTTAATGAAAATTTGGTAGGAAATATTTTGAAGCCAAGCTATTTACAGATGACTAGAGGAATTTTGAAACAATATATTAGAAACTACATCTCTAAAGAAGATATTTCTCAATCAGTAATATTACGTTGGCAATATTTTTAAAGCACTTAGTTCTATAGTTGGGTTGGTTACAAGGGTCTATACTTTAAAAATGACCTTGCAATGCAGAAATAATAAAGCACAACATTTAAAGATATATAGAATGTCTTGAATTTGTTTACCAATGAAGTTATTGAAACCTCGTTTGCTTTTGGTGACATTTAATTAAACCTGAGATATTTTTAATTCATATTTCAATAGATTTTGTTGTTTCACTTTGCATTAGCTTTAATTTAAGCTGATTTAAGCTTATTATACATAGCTGTCGCAACAACGACAGTTAATTACGTACACGTACATAATATCCGCTACATTTTAAAAAAGCAAAAATTTATTGCGCTTCGTATGAGCTAATTTACATGTAAATGCTCTCTGCGCCCTAGAATACGAGGACACTGTATTTCATAAACGATGACTCGAACATCCGTCAACGCTCTGATTGCCTTCTAACGACTTTTATACTTAAAAACAGTACGCCAACTGCGGCGTATACGAAATGACTTTGAGTAAACCCATCTTATGTGTGACTTAGCCGAAGCTGTCAGCAAACAAAATCTGCGTACATTCAGCGATCAAGGCATTTTTGCTATAATTCAAATTGCTTCAATATATTTACTGCTTGTTCAAGCAAACGTTTGAAATTTGAAGAGTGGCAAGGCAATGCAAGGCGAAAAATAATTGTAACGTATGCGTACTGTAGTCTGACTAAGAGACTTTAATGCTAGACTGAGAAACAAGCAATATTAAAAGGGGTGGATAGTATTTTAGTGACAAGATAACTTTAATAGCAATCAAAAAATTGCAGTTACAAGTTTGATATTTTTAAACTACTTAAAGCTAGCTACCCCTGGACTGAATACTTTCAGAATTTGTATAGGGATCATGACCAATGAAGGATTCTACGAATAGTAGAAGTATGGATCACACCCTGCAGTACAGTTGAAGTAGGAAGAAATAGGTTAAATAATAATGGAATTGTAGAATAGAATAGTAAACGGTCTATATGACGTTGCAAGTATGGTAGATATATATTAACATAACAATTTTTTTAAGAAGGTTGATCTTACCCACCAAGGCATTGCATATGGTTCACCTAAAAGATGTAGTACTGACTATTATGCAGCAACAAAAAACATTAGTGGTACAACTATACGGACACTAACGGAGGAGGTTTGTAGGTTAACTGAAATCCTACAGAGGGACGGTTTTAGCCATAAATTGCTTATTACTATGTCGTGGACAGAATGATAGCTGGACAAAACAACAAACTAAGAGGATGCCATTGGTTCTACTTGCTGAAAATGAAAATGACCTTAAACAATCTTTCATTATTTTAGAGGAATTAGAGACCAAATTAATATGCAATTATCTATATGTACAGCTTAGTCAATGGTTATGTCCATCGGTCAGACAATTAGCAACTTATTTTGTTCAATAATATGCGTTCGCTTACCTCAAGGTGTAGGAACATTGCCTAATAAGTTTCTGCACAAGTTAATCATCGCTGGTTTTATTTCGTAAGGTTATTTGGAGGAACAATAGTAGAAACTAAGACAAATACATGAAAAACAGTAACGACAACACTTAGACCGATAACTAGTAACACTAAGAGGCAGGAAAAGAAGCGAAGACATACGACGAGATTCGAGGTGCGAAAGTGAAGGAAGTAGTTAGATGTCATATCTCAAGAATGAGTGCAAATAGGAACATCTGGTTAAGTCCATAGACTATGGAGGCCTCCTCGAAACGTTAGCAAGTCAGCGACGCCAAGAAAAATGTAAAGACCAAAATTGTAAATGTAAGTTCTTTCTTTTTCGACTAGGAAGTTCTTCTTATTTGCCTTTATTGGGCTATCCTTCTATGAGGAGCGCAAGCTATTGCGTGGTCTGGTACCAGCTGGTCTATGTTCTGCATATTGCAGCTAATCTATTAATTTGTATTTGTTATACATGTCGTTCTGTTCTCTTCGCTTCTTCCTGATCCATATTACCACATCTTATATTTCACATGACCCCTGTTTTACTAATTTTAATTTTTCCTTTAATTGACATGTTTATTGCTTCATATTATGGCATATCGTTGCTTAACTTACACCTATATAACGAAAATACAATGTAAATTATGAAAACTAAATGTCCGTAGAAACAACCAAAGTAACCGTATGTAGCAGTCCAGAGTTTAGATACTAAGAGGAATACATTTGAATAAGCACAAAAACATGATAGTTGGCCAACTTACAACATTTAAGAGAAATACAGTTGCATACTCTTCAAATAGATCTTTTGAATTTGGTTAGGTGGCCATTGGAAATATTTTTGAGATTAATAATAAAAGAGAACCACTTCCTGTTTTTGAATAACAAACAGATTGAGGCTTCATGGCGTCAGCATAAAAAGCCAAGCTAAGTACAGAGTCTTAGCTTAAAAGGATAAACTTTGCAATAATTGTGAGGTTTTAGTCAGAATAATTTTACAATATATTAAGAAATAATGATGTTCCAGGCAAATAGGATTGATTCATTGGGCAGTTTATCACTAGAAAAGCGGTTATTAGTTAACTGGTAGGTAAGAAATAGGGTAATTCATACAAATCTTATTTGAGAGTATCTTTGGTTTAGCGTTTTGGCCTGCCCTCTAATCCTTGCTCTTTAAAAGCAACGAGCCATCATGATAGGGTGGAACAGAAACCTCCAGGGTCGTAGCAAATCCTTATTGAAGGGCATAGCCGAGAAAAGAAGACCATATTAGAATCGTGTTAGTTATTAATAAAGAAACCTCACCATAGAGAACCACTTCATTGGTTTGGCGATGGGGGTCGTTCCAGTTACATAAAGTTCAATTCGATGGGAAAGGCAACGATTGCTGGCACCATGGATTGTTTGTTTCATATATAGGTTAGTCCTAAAACTTTAGGAATATATGAATACTCTTCAATTAATTCATATCATAAAATATGTCAAGTTACTACCAAATGGCATAGGCCATATTATCAACAGTCAAAGACTTCATAATAACGTAATAAGACAATTAATTACCTTCTTAGTAGCCAGGTGAAACAAACCAGGTTATAATTTTATAAACGTCAATTTATAGGGGTTCAATGTTATAAAGCAGACACCTATCAAATAATGGGCATTTCTTATACTTTGGAAATGTGAATTGAGTTAAACGTGAAACCTATTAACAACATTAATTAAAACTATAAATAGGTTAAGATGGTATAGAGAGCTCTTTAGATTTATCTTACCTGAAAGTGGTTGAATGTTGGTAAAATATAGAAAACCTTCTACAAAACTATGGGCCGGTTGCAGAAAGCAATGTTAAGTCTGGTGTTAGCTAACATCGCGTCAAAATGAACAAAATCGCATCAAATTTTGTTTACTAATGTATTAGTTACCATAAGCATTTGAGATTTGATTCGTTTTTGTTCACTTTGACGCGATGTTAGCTAACACCAGACTTAACATTGCTTTCTGCAACCGGCCCTATAAGTTGATTAATCGATGAAATCAAAATAATGGTAACTTTAATTCAATATTTCTCTATAAAGTGAAATGTAGAAAATGCCATATTAATTAACCATTTATCATATTAAACTCCCATTTGACAGAAATATGAACCTTGAATTATAAGATCAAATGTAAATATCTATATCAAAGAAAAAAATTCACAATTTAAAATAAAATTGTTGACGCTCAATACTTGTTTAATGAACTAAGACCTTTATGCGAAAGTGAAGTAACCAAAATCCCACACTTATCATACCCATATCGCAGCCGAGGATTGAGCTAGTCGGAGATGTGTGAGCTTTCTAAGGTAGGTTACAATAGTTGGCATACATAGTTTGGACGCAACTTCCGAGTAGTGAGAGAGAGTCCAACTTCGCAAACCCTTTTTTACAGTGCTGCTAATGTCGGAATTTGAAAAGCTTTTAACTGCTCGGTTTCCCAGACTTTCCAGACAATCAGCTACCATGGATGTCGACATTATTTGTGGTATTACGAATTCTGAGAACTGTTTGCAATACATATTTCCATATGCTGATTCGTTCTTATTCTTTTCAACTTAAATCTATTGTCCTCTAGGAGTGTGAATATCTTTTTCTACGACCACTACTAAAAGTAGACCTTTTAGCACTAGCTTGTTTCACTAAAAATGACGTTTTATAAATCAGCGTGTTAAAAGTGAAATCAGCTGTTTACTTTTAGCACATGTGTTATAAAGTAAACAGCTGGTGTTGCATTTAGAATTTTGAACTGGAAGTGAGGTTATAAAGTTATCTAGTTACTTCTTTTGTTAGAGCTAAAGTGTTTTTTAAATAATTAAAGCATTATGTAATGAATAAAGTAAAATGTGTAGAATTATAATTACCTTTGATAACTAACTTTGACAGCTACCGCCTGCAGAAACAGTCACCTGTGCCGTCAAGGCCATCTCTTTACTATGACATAAATTATAACTGTCAGAAGTGCAAACCCTTGTTATATCGACATTTATGGATTAATAACAGTAAATTTAAGGGCGTAGAAAAAATATTGTATGCAAACTCGTGCTAAAAGTGTTTATGCACGAAACATGTTATGAAACTCAGCCTTCGACTTCGTTTCATAATTTTCATGTTTCGTGCATAAACATCCACTTTTAGCACTTGTTGCCCAAATAGCTATTAGGTTGTAGTTTAATAATAATATGCTTCAATAGTTATCATCACGTATTTTTCTACATCCCTATACACTGTGATGGTTTGTTACGTGTAAATTCTGCGCTAATTACAATTAAGTTGTTTATTCAGTTGAGTTTCCAGCTATTCCTTGTTGTGTATTCGATTCCCTATTTTCCTGTTTCATTTCTGTGTGGATTTTAAAGATCCGTGGGGCTAGGGAAATTTATGTGATTTTTGGAAAACATTGCTTTTATAGAGGTCCTGTAGCCATTTTAACGAGATTAATTGATTAATTATTTCTGGTGTGTGCTGTTTCCTTTCCGACGCACTTAAATGTGAATTTTTTTTGGGGAAACTTTATTCCAGCACTGATGTGTTGTGAGTACAATTACTGAAATTCCTCTGGTTATGCCCAGGATTAGCAAATATTTCGGAAGCAAAGCTTACCTCTGGCGGCTCTCCAACAACGGTATGTCAATCTGGTTTTTGTTTTAGGTAGTCGCTTGACTATTTGGTGATATATTGGGCCCGTTCAGCATTTTCCTCGTTTGAGCTCTAGGTGCCTTGTCAAGCTACTCTGGCAATCAACCCTCAGAACCATGTCATTTGGGCAGTTTATTCACGACTCCTGTGAATTATCCATGGTCGTTATGTAGGCCAGGTAACTCTTTGCGACCCTCTTCGTAGTCTAGCTGTTTTATTGTTCTGGAAAACGCCGTACTGTAAAATATTCCTTGTTGAAGATTATCTTTTATTGTAAACGGTTTTTACTTACGGATCGCGGTGATGGTTTCTTGCAGATTGTTATGAGCAAACTGGAAATCTCTCTGCTTTAGCATTGCTTGCTGCAGGATCGTATTCTTGTAAGGCTAGCTTAGTGTCTTTTGATATTTTTATAGTCGATGTCGGATTCGACGATTTGATGACAATCAACTATTGTATTAGCTGGATACTTTCAACAAGCCTTTGTTCGCGATAATGTTATTTGCGAGGGAGTACTGAAGCTTTGTTCTTTTGCTTTTTGACGGCTATTACACGAATTGAAATGTAGTACTAGAATTCGGATGCCCAGGCGAATTTCAGTCTCTAACATAATCGAACCTCACATGCGAATTTTAGCTCCCGTACGCCACTTTCGCCCCATTTTCATTAGCGGTTTGGAGACATGTGCTCATGAAAGGTATTCCCAGGGAATCGTCTAAATACTTGCTCTTTCTCAGTTTACTCGAATTCAATTTTAACAATGGAACTGTATACGTGTATAAACAAGTTCACATTTACAATCAATATAGTTTATATCAAACTTAGAATAAAGTCAACGTCACACAACAATTACACAAAAATAAAAACTTATATTAAAATGACATTACTAGAAATACATTAAAATATACAAAATCATCAAGTTAATACGTCTCATAATTGTATTTGAGTTTATATGAGTGTAGCATTCGCCATTTCACTTGTGCAAGATTTATGTTCTTTTGAAGCTGAATATATAAGTAGTATACGTAAACATTAAGAGCAATTTATAATTTTTATTTATTGCTTTATGGAAAATGCTATGTGGTTTAGGGATTTACACCAACAGCCAGGTCTTCTGGTTTGGATCGTCTCGAACCAGTGGCACTTCCGGAAAAACTCACGCAATCCCGCTTACGAACCTACTCGAAAAAGTTTGCTACGCCGCAAGACAATTCCACTATATTTGTTTCCGCCTTTCTATACCCTAAGTTAAAGGTACAAAATACATACATACATACATAATCTATAGCCTCTTTTACCTTTCGGTCTCGAGGACCATTCATACCTCGCGGGAAATGCAACGGAGTAAAACAAATTAATTCATGGAATATTTTTCAATATTTTTGCATTTGTCGAAAGTCATTGCAACGCTTAACTGATTGAACTGGAGCGTTTATGGACAAGATTAATTGGCCATTTTTTTGCAATAAAAGAAAGTCATATTCGGAGAGCTTCTATCACAATATTGAATCTCCTGGTCTCGTACGGCTAGACTTCAGCCATAAAAGTTTATTGCACTTTCGGATCGCTTATTTGAATTGCATATGGCCAAAATAAAAAATATACAGCACTTTGGAGTTAGATCTTCTACCAAATCGCCGCCTGGCACCGCAAGCGGCCCTTAAAAAACAGCTGGTACGATTTAACTACAGTTTTGCATCCGTGTAGGTCCACGGAGCAAGATTTCATTATAGCTACTCGGAATTAATTTGGAGCGAAACTCTTACCGACGAATACTTCCGGGTTTTCGCTGATAAGCAAAACGTCAATATTTCCCCAGGATGCTGTAAATAGCGACTATGAGCAGCGATGGTAGCAATTCATTGTTTATCTAGGACCAAAGGACGAGCCACGCAGCGTATCCTGAAACGAGGGCGAGATCATGTCAGCCTGGGGCCCCACTGCATGGGGTTGTTGACGCTCTGTTTACCCCCCTGGCAAATAATTCTAAACTTGAGGACTTATCCTGCGGCGCTGCATTCTTTTAGTTTTGCAGAATAGATTCTTGCATTCTACAAAGGCGCCCTAAGCGGTACTTACCCTGCTTGCAATTCTCAGCTTGCATTCTAAGAAATATGCTAAAAATGATGATAAAGTTCCATTCTATCAATTTACTTGAAATCACGATGCTACCATCGTTGATATTACTGCAACAATTAATCTGAAAGTGCAGAATTTGACCTAAAACTGCTTGAAGTCAAAAGTTTTCGAAAGTGTTACAGGTGCCCACCTATTTACTGCCTGTCACAGATTTGAACGGTGCACGCTGTTAGTTGGAGATAAGAAGGACGTCATAAATTACAAATACGTAGGTTTAATTGTAAAAATTAAATTGTAGAGACGTATAGTCTGTTCACTAAACATAAAAACACAAAGTGGCCTTTGATTTCTAAAATTTCATGAGTGTACTCCCAAAATGCATCTTTTGTCTAGGAATGTACTTACAAAGAGTTACTAAAACAAATAGGTTAAGGTGTGACATTTAATTAGTATCTGTCATAACTACTTTTAAGGATGTTAAACAAATACTGTGTTGGATACTATTGATGTAGAATTTATTAATAGGTATTGTTATTACATTTTATAAAACTTCAGGCAAGAATTTCCAGAATAATATGTACTTTGACACTGAAATAATGAGATTTACTAATTGTCATTTTTAAATTCACAGTCAACTTTATGCAGGTGTGGAAACCTTTGCAAAACAAAATACAGAATCCATAGCACAACAATTTTACATATATGCCAACTTCAAAAAAAATGTTAATGTTTTTGTATTTACTGAATGGCCTATATAAAAGAAGTTTATTATTATTGTAATCATTAAGGCTCCATCATATAGTATATACTGACCCGAAGTATACTGGGACAACTTCAACTTGGCAAAGTCCCCAGTAGAACACCGGAAAATGTGAAGAATCGGTACGCTGAATGAACCTACTATTGCCTTCATGTACTTGGAAGTCTTATAATTCCTAAAAACGCGACTGCAGAATGTAAATAGAACGTCATCAAATACAATTATATCCTACACGCACAGGAACATTGTCGTAGATCAATCAGGCTGGCCTGTTATCAATTTATTGCTATTGGGGAATCCCCTAAAAGGCGACGTTGCAGCAATAATATATTCTAAAGGAAAGTAATTTTCATGAGCTGAACGTAAACCAACCTACGTAGAAAAATGCGTTTAGCCTTCCAAAATGGGAAAAACTCAAATCTTGCGTAGGTTATGGGACGATTATCAATATCACATACATAAACACAATAAACGTCTTCTACAAGCAAAACCGTCGTAAATATTGTGAAATGAATGATGATAGACATGCAGTACGGACGATACCAAATCTGAAGGCAGGACCGGTATTCAGCTAGAAAAGGTATTCCCGAATGAGAACAGCCGTCGTGGCCTCAACTCGGGAAGGGAAGCCGAGAACTTGGCAAACAGCGATGCAGGAGAGCTCTTGAAAGATTTGGCTCATGCCCGGAGCCGGGAAGGTGATTTAACGGAGCCGTTGGACGGGTAGGAACAAGTAACTCGAATGGGAATTGATTGACAGCTTTCTGGCTATAATAAACGCTTCCAGATCTGAAACGACCCGATAATGAAGCTCTATGGTACTCTAAAGCTAAACGACTCATAATTAGAACTTCAATTGCAGCTAAACTTGGTTCCAAGGAAGAGAATTAAAACCCCGCAAGGGCCGACAAAAAGTACATTCAAACTGCACTCCCACATCGCGCGTTCAGCTTACTGTCGCGGTACAACCTCACTCTTTACTTGCTCGTTTGTCTTTCTCTTCTTTCTCTCTATGTTCGAGACCGCTTTGTGCTCAAGCCCTAGATGCGTTCACCCCTATCTGCCGATCTGAAGCCAGTGGTCGGCGTGCGTCTGAAAATACTAGCAGTGTAAAATAGACCTAAGAAAAGTTGTTTTACCATAAAGTGTAGGAAGCTTATAAATTGTTCTGAATAGTAGACCATGAAACGGTGTATAAGCACACGCACCTTCTGCGTTTTGGAATTGCATCTATAAACTAGAACGTTTAAACGGTTATTTATGCAAGCGAGTAGAGTGATGCATTTATTGTTTGAGTGAAAAAATTACCAGCGTTAGACCAAAATACTCTCTCGTTTTACTATGATATCAACGTCGTCGCCAAATGTTAAAGTTTTATCCATTGATGTTTAGTTCTCTTTTTCCTTAGTATTCGCTTAAAGTAGGGTTTCTCAACCTCTCCAAGATGCGACCCAACTTGACCTAAAGGTCTTGGTATTGGGATTCACCACTTCGTCTTAGGTGCCATCTTCAATGAGTTAGACGTCCATAATGGTGTAGTCTGCTTTTTATTTTGCTGTAACAAGTATGGTAATGTCCGACGTATTTCTGCTGTGATCATTTGGTGGGGATCTGATTTCTACCTTTCATGCTATAATTTACGATTGAGATTTTATTTGTATTGGATAGGAATTAAAATAAATAAATAGTAACTTTCCTTATTCAGCTTAGAGTAGCGTCATTTTCCCGCATTTATTTCCTTCTCAGAAATTTCGAGCATTCTCTACCTTACTCTATCGAGGCTACGCAACCAGTTTCGTTCAGCGTTTTTTAGTTGGCAATGCTGTTTGAGCGGATTTTTCAGTCAAAAAGCTCGACAATTATGGGGCAGATTAGGTCTGATTAGTTCGATGTATCGCTGCTTCCATCTGTCAGCTGCAGAATATGGTAGCTTTTTGGAAATAAGACATCTGTGATCTGAGCTAGGATTCGATTATCTTTGCTTCCAAGTGGTATCATAGTCTGTGACGGCAATTTGCTATATGTTCGCCCTTTTCCTCCTTTTCGCACATTTTTAGCTTTTATTTTAATCCTTTTCTCAATTCGGCAAGGGCACAAAACTTGATTCCGTTTGTTTCGTTCCTCAGATTATTTACGTTCGTCGAAATCTAAAATTAAGCTTGGTTCTTGCATGCCAAGTGACGCATTGTGCTTTAATATATTTTTAATGAGTTTCTGACGCCAAGGGGACGATTGTTTGGCATACCGGTGGTTCCCCTTCGTAAGCGAAAAGTTTGTTAAACAGCGCAAAGTCACCCCATATACCCCATAAATTCGAGAGAGTACGCATCTTAAGTAACGCCTGCGTATATTCATTTGGCTTTAGAAATCCGGCCCGGACATTCATTCAGCGACAGGCATTGAGATCGTCCACAAGGTTGGTCGTTGTTTCCCGGTGAAGCTTAGCCTCGTCGCGTAATAAGTTGAAGTCGAAATCGTAGAAAGTTGTGAAGCTGTATGTTTGGCTATCGTCAAGCCCCTGTGTTAAATGACGTGCTGGTGAATGTTTAGCCTAGGGTTTCTTTTGGTATCGTAGAGCAAAGCATCTCCAATCACGCTTAAAGCGGATCTTAAGTGAAAGCCTCGTCTGTGTGCTAAACATCATTGGAATGAAATCACGAATTTCGTACCATAATTCTGCCTGTTGCACGTGCTTCATTCGTACCTGTCCCGGGGATATAAGGCCGTTCATACCTGCCTGAATGTCTCCCTTATGCAGTTCCCTGTCGTTCTTTTTGAGGCAATAGCTGAGACGCGACCTGCAGCTTGAGACGGACAACGTCAGTAGTGCCATTCCCGAATCCCTCCAACAGGTATTTTTTAAATTGATAGTTTTTGTAACGCATATAAAATTACAGTGAAGTGATTTATAAGTGTCACCTGTTGTTGAACAGAAATTACTGCCTTGAAGTGAATTTTGAGTCTTTGTTGTCAATTTTGAATGTTGTAACGTAGTTACTTTGTGAAAATTTAAGGCTGTTACCGATTGATGATGTTTGCATGTGTATTTTGGTGTATTTTCCCGATGTACATGGATTCAGACGGCTATAAGCGAATACAAGTCAAGCTGAATTCAACCCAGCTATTCGCTGCTCAGGCATTGCCAAGCTGGAAGTAGAAAGGTGGGCCATTTTTTTCACTTTCAGAATGAGGTTACCTGTGTTGTTTTTCCTGAGTTATACAGAAAGTGGTGGCGCTAAACATTTAGCATCTGTATTTCGTTCACAGGATCGTAGCCCTAATCTAAGGTCGTAGAGAATCCCCCTTCTCCATAAAAGCTTAGCCGGTAAACTTTGTTATAACCCATCGGAATGGAGTTGGGGAAATCGATCCAGGAATTTCCCGATTTTGTAAAGTAACCGATTGACGTCTTATCGTAGTATAGTTTTTATGTGGTAACAAACTGGCATTTTTGTTTTAAAGAGCAGTTTATGCTGTGACATCCTAACGTGGTGTCACGTTTTTTTTTATAGTAAAGTCGAATTTAGGCTGTAACAACTCTTCAAAATTCATATTTAGGCCGTTTCCCGTTGGTTGTTTCTCTTTTCCTTCCTCTTTCTTTCTGTGTTAGATGAGCTTTTGATTGTGCGCTACTGCTCCGATGTATCTGGGAGGGTGCTGGAATTCGACATACTGGTCACTGAATTTAGTCCGTGGATGCGTGAAGTTCATTGAGTTTTTCCAACACGTATCTTAACCACTAAGGTCAGGTCTTTCTGTTGCGTTAGTCTTACGCTGTAACAGCACAGTTTACGGCCGATAGAGGTTATCTGTTGCATATCTAAATTCTAGGAGACAACCTTTGCAAGTAGTAAACGCTTATTAGACGATTTCCAACCTAAATTTTCTGTATGCAACTTCTCTGGCGGTAGACAACCCACTTGTATTTTTATTTGTAACAATTCACCTTGATCCGTAGTGTTTTGACTTTTGAATACTATTTAAATGATGCTTTTTCACTCAGGGCCTTTTTACTACTTCGCCCAATGGATTCCTTGCGTTTTTATTAAATCGGAAATGTTTTCTTGCATGACGCCGTATACTATTCGTGAATGGAACCTTTCGTTGTTGGTTCATTTTGCCTTTGTGAACTTGATGCTGGTAATAGCTTTTTGAGTAGTAACGTCGTTCGGTGTAATATTTTCGTTGTTTCAAATAGTTGTATTGTTGATGCCGTTATTTTTCTTTGGTTCTTAGAGATTAGCTACTCCGCCTAGTTCGGTGGAGCATATCACAGTAAATTTTTTAACCTTGTGCCCTTACCTATTAGATTATTGCCCCTCATAACAATTAGAAGGTGAATTTCCTACGCTTTCTTCATGCACATTGCCTCTTTCCATATCACTTTTAGTAGCACATATTTTGTTTTATCACGCAGCATTCTCCGATATAAATATAAAAAGCAACGTGGAAATTGATAAATTTCCAGGAACTTTATATCGATATTGTGTTTCATACGTGAAACAGCATACCTGCCGATATCGTAGATGCTCCTGATCAACATATTTAAAAACAGAATAGACGTTTTTCTTTCGGTGTTGGTTAATAGTTAAATTAGAATATAATTTTACACCTACGTATAAATTGTTTATACAATTTCGAAATTGCATCTAAAGTCAAAGCACATACAGCAAGCAGAAGTGTATAAAATGTACACATTTCCGTATCCATTGATGTGATTGAATAGAAAAGTGTAATATAAAACTACTGTAGGTCTTTTTATCGTTATAAGCTCTGACTGAACATGGATTCGCTTTTAAAAATTCAATTTGTAACCGTACCTGAACGATCAAACACATCATTCACAAAACCGATGTAGTCATTGTCGGTATACATCATGTGTAGGTGAAAAGCACTCACGGACTAGCTAGTTAGCTAACTCGCCATTCAACATAATCCTCTTTGGTGGAACAGCCGAGCTTTAAATATAATAAACTTGAAAATGCAGTTGTTAGCTGTTTTGACGTGTTCGAATCAATACTCTATAGCGGAAATAATAGCCACATATGAAGCGGGATGGTGGATTATCGCTAAAAGATGAGTGCAAAACTGGAGGTACTAAGAAGTGGGCTAACTGTGTTAGATTACATAAGTAATGAAGAGGTGACAAGATGACATCCTGATAGACAAGAAAATGTTACTGCGGTTTGAATATTTAACACGAATACGGAATGAAATACGTTTTAGAATGCTAAGATTTACTACCAAACAAACAAAGAGAAGTTTCTACATCAAGAAAAATGAGAAAACCAAAACGCCTAGAAATTAGGATGCAGCCTACAGAAATTGGTCGTCTTCTGCGATGTCGATATCAAAGGATGCAGATTTGATAAAACTCTCTTTAAGGCTGGAGCAACTCGTCGCAGAGACCAAAATATATTTCGTTTTACAAACAGTAATACACAATAGCCTTGGATTCCACAGAAATGCATAAAATTTTTGTTACATAAGATAAAATGCTATATCAGGGTAAAAATTTGTTCCATACTAGAATAAGAGAATGTAAAATACAGTGAAGTCAGTACATAAATTATGTTCAAATGTAACCATAAGATCAGTATCGTGGCAAATGTAACTTTAATAGTTGGACTTACTCTTAAATTAGCTGAGTAAAGCAAATTTCTGAGGAGGACGATATAAACTATTGAGACTAATCTAAAAGGCAAAGACCGAAAAAGATATATAGATCAGCAATACAGCCGATAAAAGATATTTCAGATTCAAAACCTTTTAGAACTACGGGTTCTATAATAACTCAAAGACATATCTAGAAACTTAGCAAACTATCACATTAATTTCTTTAAGTGAAAAGCGTCAGTTTGTTTATCAAGTGTTGCAGTAATCAAATATGGCACTAAATTCATCTGCGTCAATAGACACTAGAGCTGTTAAAAATCAAAAATGCAAAAGTCGACGTACGACCGTTATAAAAATTGCTTTTAGTAAATTTACAAGGACGATTAGTGGAAAGCTGATTTTTAGCCAAATTAGTTGAGTTATGACATATCACATTTTAAAATCTAAAAATTAAGATTCGGTTATTAAGCCACTTGTCAATTAATCAAATTTCAACTTTGTTGGATTAGTCAGAAGTTGAATCCACTCGGATGAGGAAAGTTAATAATTCAAAATATTTTCCTAATAATGTGGTAGCATTCCATCTAGTTAGAACTTGCATGATTTACTTATTGAATTTCTATTCAGCAGACCCGCAGTGGACCTATAAGGGACATGTTTTTCGTAAACGTTTCCTGTTGTCAAAATCACATATATTTATTGATCTCTTCGTTCTCCTACAAATGCACTAATATTTTTTAAAACTACAGCCTGCTTAACTGTAATACAGTAATGTTCGTATGTTTTTACAGCATCGAAATCAGACGGACTTGATTCTTTTCGTTTGCTAGAAATCGTTCTTGGGAAACTAGAACCGGCGTTGTTTCATCCAAAATAACATCCGCAGATATCTGATTTTTCGATCGGAGAAGCCTTTCTGCAGCCTTGGTTTTTTTTTTGTCGCCATCAAACGGATATCCATCAAAAGCAACGACTGCATGTGCGAGAATATAAGTGACTTATAGTTGCGTTTATATATTAAGAATAATTATTCCATATCTATACTAGATGAAAATAATTTTTGATCATCATTTGTATTTCTCTATAGAACGTTATTCTGATGTAGAAAAATATTACAAACAATATAGTGTAAGTTGTTCTTACAAAATGTATCAACAAAAATAAAGTTTAACGATATTTTGGTGAAATGCTCAACTTTCAGCTGCTGTAACTCGTTACATATTACACTTACAACAAAAATTAATATACAAAAAATGTCAACAATCTTGTCTCCTTTAACTTTATATTGAACTTTTTTGACGTTTGATCAACCGTTGCGGAGCTATTTGGATAACACCAGTTTTGAGCACTTTTAATCCAAGATGGCTGCTCGCGCGGCGCCCCTCCAAGTTCGAAAACTTGGATTTGTCATCAGGATCCCGACATGAACAACATATATAAAAACCGTTCATACTCCATTTTTTGTAAGGCAAAGGCCTTTTTTTGTCCCTGCAGACTGGACTATTAGTCTCGGCAAAATTCTAAGTAGGACTTTGACCATATGACCAAAGCAGTCGGTGTCTAAGGTACCTGGTACTCTGCATGCCTAGACCTTGTTTATTAACAAACAAACAAACAACAAACAATCCCTAATCGAGTAACATATGTCGTAAATCAAACTTGCTCAGACTTTATAGCATATCAACATATAATATGTCATATGACATTTGGCATGTCCGAGATTGATTCAGAACGGTAGTTCAGTTGCAGCTGATAGAAGAAACCGCTTTTGGATAACACTTCAGTTTAGCAAGTTTTCACGTTTCAAGTATTATCGACGCGAGAATATGAATCAGTCATGGTTTTTACTGATGAACAAAAACGGTCTATGTTAAAAAACGTGGAAGAATTAATGGCAAATGGGTTTATTCAGGTAGGGATGCCTTTGACGATTTCCGCAAAACGTTTTCAAATGTCATTGCTCCTTTTGACAGCTTTTGTAAATGCATTTAAAATAGTGATACTTTGTATCGAGAAACAGGAAGCATATCTCGCAAAGAAGGCAATGGCAGGCCAGGAATGCGTATTTAGCAAAATATTGAAGCTGTTAGGCAAGTAATGGAGGAACAGCCTCAGCCTTCAATTCGGCATTTGCAACAGCAAATGAATCTATCGTATGGTAATTACCAGCGAATTATTAAACAGGACCTGCAACTTCATCCTTACATAATGCAAGCGAATTATATTATTAGAATAGTCTATTCAGCGCCACATGTGCCGGCAATCGCCGCTTATCACTTGCAAGCTAGCATAGCATAGATTAGATAGCTTTTAGCTTCCTACTTCGCATGATTTGTATGAATCAGTTTTAAGGTATCCTTCTTACAGTAAAGATAGTCTTAAGTTGCTGCTCTTAGTGTAAAGAAGTCATAAGGTAGCCTTAAGCTCCCATGTTTGTAAATACTTCATGGTTAAATAAAAGCTTTTTAAAAATTCGTTTCGTTGAGTACCAAACGAAACTAGCGTTCTACGAAATACACTCAAGTCGCGAAAACAAGAGTTCTGTCAACAGTTTTTACATAATTTTCAAAACACGATCAGGACTCTCGAAAAAACCTTTTTTGCAGATGCAGCCTGGTTCCACGTTCCTGGATATGTCAATTCCCAAAATATGAGGATGTGGAGCTCTAACAATCGTCATTTTTGTATTGAAACTCCACTACATTCACAAAATATTGGAGTCTGGGCAGCTGTGAGTAGAAGTAGGATTATCTGGACTATTCAATTCACCTGTCATCTGTCGAAAAGTAACCAATGAAAATCCAGAATTCTGACGTTTCTTGACCAATCAAAAAAATATCAGTGGATATATCTTCCTAGAAGGTATTCAAGTGACTATTTTTAACAAATGCGATTTTTATTAGAAAAAGTCAATATTAGTGTTCTGTTACTATAGAAATTGCGTAGTTTGTTGCTAGATTTACTGAAAACTAATTTGAAAAAGTAGTTTGGTTCATTAAATAGTCCCTCGAATACCATTCTTAGTCAAAGTTAAGTAGATTATTTTTGCGGTGGTATCACAACTCATGTCCATTGCGCTTGGGATTAGGACTCGTGCTAGCGCACTCGTCCTAATCGTACCAAAGCGCAATGGACATTCGTGACACCACCGCAAAAATAGTCGACATAACTTTGACTACTCATGGTATTATAAGTGACAATATTTTCCATTCCTTTCTATTCTCTGCTTTATTTTTCCAGTTACATTCTTGTAACTTCTTCAGATCTTGTTCTGCCATTTCTAGCCATTTCTTTCATGCGGGACCTCTTCTTCGAGCTCCTATCAAACCTCCACGTAGCACCATTTTTATGATTCTGCTCCTAGAGAACCTTTCCAAATGTCATAACCATCCTTTGTGTTTTTATATCTTGTTCGGTTTGATTTGGTTTTGAAACGTGTCGATTTTTTGTTTTGAAAAGACCATTGTATACAACACTCCCATTCACCTGGCATTCGTGGACTATCGGAAGGCTTTTGACTCCATCGAAATAAACGCTGTCATCAAAACACTGAATAACGCAAGAATCGACTCCAGGTATTCGCAGTTGATCAAAAATATGTATGAAAACGTTAAGTCACACATAAAGATAGATGAAGACAAATAAAATAAAAATTCAAAAAAGGGGTCAGCCAGGGAGACAAGTTGTCTTCCAAACTATTCACATTGGCGCTGGAAGATGTCTTCAAACAAATGAACTGGGAGGACAAGGGCATCAGTGTTGATGGATGCTTCTTAAACCACCTGAGATTAGCGAATGATGCAGTGTTAATTGCCAAAGATGTTGGAGAATTAGAGACTATGCTACACCATCTGGATAAGGCGTCCAAGGACGTAGGCTTAGATATTAATACAAACAAAGCTAAGTTAATGATAAACAGCGATAGAATTATTATGATCAACAACCAACCTATAGAGAAAGTAGAGGAGTATATTTATCTGGCTCATACAATTACGGTTAGTAAAGAGAATCAAACGTCCGAAATTAGTAGAAGAGTAAATATCTCCTGGATAGCATTTGGAAAATTACAGTATATATTGAAAAACACGGACATGCCCATCAATCTAAAAAGGAAAGTATACGGAACTTGCATACTGCTTATGGCTACCTATGGGCTATAAACAGCGACATTCACACAGAGAAGTGCAGTATAGTTAAGGCTATGTCAGAGACCCATGGAACGCGCGATGTTAGGAGTAAGCTTAAGAAATAAAATACGAAGCCGCAGAACAAAGGTGCCAGATATAATGCACAGAGTGGCCCAGGCAAAATGGCAATGGGCGGGGCATATAGCGCGACACGAACTGACCCGCTGGACTACAAAACTGCTGAGATGGAGACTTCGACTCACAAAAAGAAGTGTATGAAGACCACCAAAGAGATGGAGTGATGATATTCGTACAGTCACCGGTCGAAACTGGATACCGAAAGCACAAGATAGAAATACATGGAGATAAATGAGAGAGCCATATGTTCAACAGTGGACAAATCTGGGTTGATAGTTATATCAGAACGAAAAAAAAAGGTTAAATTACCAGAGTGTCAAAGTTCAACTGCAACTGTAACTTGTGGTGTACTACAGGGCGCAGTTCTCGGACCATTGCTGTTTGTAATCTACATAAACGATATGTTAAAATATTCAAAAATAAGAAGTAAAATAATTGCCTGTGCTGATGACACCGCTTTGGTAGTGAAGGGTGAATCTTGGGGCGAGATTTGGGAGGCGGCAATGCATGATCTTGATACTATTAAAAAATAGCTGGATTTAAATAGTTTAACCCTAAACTATAATAAACGGTTACACCATCTAAGATACGCCGACAACGTTGTCATTATGGTAGAGAATACGACTGACCTCCAACAAATATTAAAAGAACTAGATGATAAATGTTCAAAAATTGGACTCAATATGAACATCTCAAAAACCAAAGTAATGTGCAACACCGGCCCACATATAAAAATTAAAGATAAATATCTAGAGAATGTTAACAACTACATATACTTCGGTCATTCTATAACATTGGGCAAAGAAAACCAGACCCTAGAGATATACAGACGAAGGAGACTGGCCTGGAGCGCATTTGGAAAACTCGGAACAACGCTGAAAAATAACAAAAACCCAATGCCTCTACGCACTCGATTATTCGAACAATGTGTTTTGCCTGTATTAAGTTATGGAGTGCAACCTTGGACTCTAACAAAACAATCTATGCACAAAGTGAGGGTGGCGCAGAGGGCCATGAAGCGCTAAATGCTAAGTATCTCCTTGAAAGACCGAAAAACGAATAATTGTATCCGAGGAATAACTAAAATGAAGGACATTGCTGAAACAATAGCAGAACTTAAATAGAACTATGCTGGACATATTCCAAGATATACTCATGAAAGATGGTACAACCTTATATTGAAATCGAGACCATATTTAGGAAAAAGACATAGAGGCCACTCACCAACAAGGTGGACGGACGAGCCGAGAAAGATGGAAGGAAATGTTCAGGAATGGACGAACGAAGGCTAATGAGAAACTACACTAACAGTTAATTTCTTAACCTTAACATTGCAAGAAGTTAATCAGCCAATTTTTATTGAAATCGCTGTGTCCTGTAATCACTGTGACCTTGATAATTGTCTATGTAATATTAACATTAAAAAGCGACATCTGTAAAATATTTGGGTATTACTGTTGATCAGCATATGAAATGGATTTGCATATTTCTAATGCACGCAAACCTAGAAAATTAATATATTGTTATGGCAGGGGTTTAAAAATCAGATTAATAAGATTAAAAGAATATAGTATTAAAAATTACAAAGGTGAATTTAGATATGAAATGGAATTTATAATTTAATTAAATGAAGCTAATTGGGAAACAGTAGTATTTTAACTTAATTTAATATCTGAAATGAAAATGGAAGTTAATGACAAATACTTTTTCGAAATATACTATTTAGCATAGTAGGTATTAGACATATAATAAAGCTGTTAAAAATAAGCTAGATCGCTAAGGAGATAGTTTATTGAGTAGAATAAAAATTTTGATAACAAAAATGATGTAATACAATTTGTAGCGTTTGAAATTAAGAAATAAACCCCTTTATAAAAGTTTTTTAAAAGATGTTTTGGTAAATAAAGGAGTTAAAATTGGAAGTAAAATTGGCGTGGTCAAAAAGAATAAAAAGTAAAATGTTAAAAGAAGAAGATTAGCAGACTAGATGAACGAAGATTAGAATGTGGTGAGAAGACCAATCTAATACAGTTATAATCTATAAAGGCAAATAAAAGTAAGGGAATGCTCAGTTGAATTTATTGTGGAATTACATTGCATCTACTGAATTGGATAACAAGGAATGGTTTACAGAGAATGTGGTTTACATCGACATCATTAACAGAGTGAGGTTCGTGGTGCTGGATTGTACGAGGGCGGAATGATAATTAGTTAGCATCTTCATATTTTAAATACATAAATATAAAAATATATATTAAAAAATTTCAACTTCCATATTTGAATTAGCAATACTGAAAATATAAAGTCGATCTGTGAAATAGTTTGTTGTTAGCAGCTGTTTAAAGAAAACGTGTGTTGTATTTGTTTAACAATGAAAAAACTGACCATTGTGTGGTTATTTAAGTTTTCCATACAAAATTTTTAAAAGGTGCGAAGATTTTTGAATAGACGAAAACTGTGCTGGGTGAATGTGCTCCACCATATACGACCGAAAAAATTAGATGGTTAAATTTAATAAGGCAGTACCAGCGTTCAAGACGAACACCGCTCTGAACTCCAAAGAAGTGCCACTACAACAGAAATGGTTACCAAAATCCATGATATGGTGTTGAAAGACAAATGACTGAAATTGAGTGAAATAGCTAATGTAGTGAACATCTCAAAAAAGCTGGTGTGAGATATTTTAACCCATGAATTGGGCATGAAAAAGCTGTCCGCATGTTGGGTGCCGCGTTTGCTTTTACCAGGAAAATGCACGTTTTCACACTAGAGTTACTGCAAAGGTAAAGTAATCGAATTAAAGCACGATTTGCTTCCGCATCCACTTTATTCACTCTATTTGGCTCCATCGCACTTCGACTTATTCCCTAAGCTCAAAATTTTCATGGGTGAATAAAAATGTTCATCTGTTGAAAAGGCCATGGCCACTGTAGGCGCCTATTTTGCAGACCTTGAGTAAAGCACCTTTCGTCATGGGATCAAAGCCTTTGAGCATCGGTGGACAAAATGTATTGAGCGTCTAAATGCCTATGTTAAAAAATAAAAATAATTTTGAAAACCTAAAACCGGTCTTTCATGGTTGAGCTAACCAATTATCATCCCGCCCTCGTAGCAGACTACATACTTGTGATTTGGTTGAGCATCAGAGTAAACACATCTACAGCTGAGGTCGATTTGGATGCATACTGAGGTGGAGGTGTGAATGCTGTTTTAAAAAGGCGAGCTGTTTTCGTGTGTTCCTGTGGCGAAGTGTTTTTCCTGGGTTCCTGTGTTGATTTGTATCCGGATTCTGGATGTCTTGGCAGTTGGTTGTCAGTTGAAGCCTTCAGCGTGGCTTTGAGTGGAGCAGTTCTTGTAACGTCGTGAGTCACAGAGCTGGATGCATTGGGTTTGGTAGAGGAGAGTGTTAAGTCCAACAACAGGTAACAGAATACAGGTTTTTAAAATAAGAACTGAAAGAAAATAAATAGTGAAGTGAGTTGATTTTAATTAAGGGATTACTTACCATTTGAAATTGAAATTGTGCAAGTGTTCTACTGAGGCTAGCAGTAGATAATTTTGATTATTCATAATAAAAATAGAGCAAATAAATTAATTAAAATTCAATTTTTAAAAAATTGATTGAGAATAAACTAAAGTAGAGGTGTAAGTCAATTATAACATAACATAGGCGTTACAACCTGGTAGAGTCACCGTAACATAAGTTGGGCACACAAAGTGGAGCTAATCAACTTGACATAATTATGGCCTAAAACGTAGAGCAAACTATTTGTGGGTCACAACCTTAAATAAATAAACCACATTGTTAGCAAACGTAACAATATAATTTTAAAAAATTACGTGATTTATTATCATTGAAACAACTATACAGCTTCTACTATGCATTAGTTCAGTCAGTCATCTCATATGGAATTATTGGCTAGCGTGGTGCAACAGGTCTACCCACTGAAAGAGTAAGGGCCGGTTCTACAATGTGAGTATATACCTAGAATAAGCTATCCGCGGTATAATTGTCAGAGTTACCTTTGTTACAACAATCGTTTCTAGGGTATTTATTCTCCAGATAACTTTATCCTTGGAATGTAGAACCGGCCCTTAGTATATTACAAAAATATATATTAAAAATAATGTTGCGCAAACCATTGCTATACCCGACTCGGCAGTTGTTACAGGATGTTCAAGTTTTAACAGTAAATAAACGATTTTATAACGCAATTTTGAAACACATATGAAAAAAATTCTACGATTGTTAACAAACATAATCATACCTATAATACAAGAAACAAAACCAATGCTATTCCAATAAAAACAAATAAAGGTGTTGGAAAGAGCAGCTTTCATTACTAGGTACTTACCAAAAATATTTATTAATCAGTTTAAAAAATATATTTCGGGCAATAATATTCAACTGAACAATAATGTGTATAATATTTCTGAAAAATGTTGATGTAGTATAAATTAAGTACTTGGCCAAAATAGATATGTATTCAGTAGTTATATCCCTAGTGCATTCTGTATATTCGAGTATTTCTCGAGAACGCGAAGCGTTTAAGAGAAATACGCTAACTATAAAGAATGCACGCGGGAAATATTGCAAGACTATTCCTCGAAGAAATGGCATCCTTTGTATACCACACTATTAATTTTTAAAGAGTTTTCAGTTTTCTTTCTGAAATTTCTTGTGTACCTAGCTGGTTTGCTTTTCTTCCCGCAAATACTCGATATTGCACTTGTGCAAATACCCGGGTATTGCACTAGTGCAAAATATTCGCTGTATTCGATTCTGATTGGTTCAAATTTTGAAAATTGATTGATGGGGTTGGTTTATATTATCTGAGGGGAATAGTCGCAACTATAATATCTCTAATCATTACCTTAACATAATTAATAATTAGAATCTGTTAAGGTCACCTCGAGGCACCTTATATATCTACTACTGCGGGTCTCTCGTCGTAGTAGTAAAGCTTCAGCATTGGAACGTAAATGGGGCGGGCTATTGTGACGAAGGGCTCGTAATCTACAGTACTCGCCACGTACCTGCATATGCAGTTAGTAGTGTTACTAAATTATTTCCTGTGAATATTCATAGGTTTTTTTGTATGCCGAAAAATGGACCGCTCTCTTTTTTAAGCGATTCAGTTGTTACTGTTATGTGTACCTAATTATATACGTGCTACATAAAGAGAGATTATTACTATTATTGTATTTCGTTGAATATGTCTATTTGGCATAACACTCTGAATTTCTAGAACAATTTCTTTATAACTACAAGCGTTTTTTTATATCTTTAAATTTTTTCCACCAGTTCAGTAAAAAAGGTTACGCTAGTAGTTCTAATGTTCCAACTTTAGTCTGTTGTAGTTAAATACATGTCTTTTTTTTTTGCTTGGCCAGTTCTGATGAAGTTGTATTTAAATCACGTGTTACAAAACACGCATTGTCGTATAGAAACAAAATGTGTTAGAAATGTAAAAAATAAATTAGCATTCAATTTAAAAAAATGTGCAGCAAAGTATTTGATCAACTTCTGTAGTAATGTATTCTCCCAGCAAAAATAACAACTAACAAATATACGCTAGTGTTGAGGCAGTTTGTTGATATGAATATAGGTGGAAAAAAGTGTCTCTATATAAATTTGAGTGTACCAACTGGAAACCTTGGAGGGTGAACACTACTAATATCGATATACCTTTGACAATGACATTTTAGGTATATTTTTCAGTTCATCCCCAAGATTTCTACTCGGTAGACATAGTGTCATTCGAAAAGACTTATTTGGAAATTACTTAACCGCAGACTCTTGGACCAAAAATCACTACTTACCTATAGCACTTATAGTAGGCTTACCTGGAAAGTAGGGTTTCCAAGTCCCGCGACCAAAAGTGTTTTCGGGACTTACAAGCTAAATTTCAAGTCCCGGGACTAGTCCCGAAGATCCCGAAAATGGTCCCGAAAAGGAAATAGTGTTCAGGTGAAATTTCCAAATGCAATTTCAAAAGAAAAACAAGTGTTTTAAGTTAAATAAAGTATTTCTGTGCTTATAATTTGCGTTGGCGCTCGTCTACAACTTCATTGCTTTCTTCTGGTACTAAAAATGTTATCGCCCTTCATCTTTTGCTTTTGTTTGAACTGCAAAGTGCTTGTGTAATCCTTTCGTCAAGCTGCCTCTGATTATGATAATTTTGTAGGAACCAACTTTACATTTCCCCAATTGTTTATCTTCATTATATAAAATTGTTGCCATATTGACATCAAATTTATTTTTTTTTATGTAGAGTGAAGGTAGGTTGCGAATCGGAATTCATTCTAATTGTAACGCTTTAGCAGACAAATAACGAACACACTTAAATTTAAAACCCCAAAATATAATTTAGTTAGCTTCTTCGCACATATCTAAATCCAACATAAATAGAAGAAGATATGCAAATGTAGCTGAAACAACTCACAGGTTTAATTCTAACCTACCGAAAATAATACCTCTCCTGCGTTACGCAAAACGCAAATAATGCAGAATGTGCAAGAGGCATGAGTAATACGCCGGACGCCGGTGAATACCCGTCCTAATTCTCTGATATCGAGTATACGCACGCATGTTGACATGGTCCCGGGACTTCGCCTGGGCTGGCTGTGGTCCCGGGAGTCGGTTTTTGTGGTAGAATCCCGGGACTGTCCCGGGACCGAATCCCGGGACTGGAAACCCTACTGGAAAGCTCACATTAAAAAAAAAGCGAAAAGAATTGGACATCAAGACAAGAAAAATGTATTGGCTGCTCGGCAAATACTGACGCCTTTCAATTGAAAACAAGATTTTGCTATACAAAACCATTCTTATGCCTATTTGGACTTATGGGATTGAATTATGGGTTGCTTCAGTTCTTCTAATGTAGATATACTACAGCGATATCAATCAAAAACGCTACGCATGATCATTGACGCACCATGGTATGTGAGTAATCATACTCTACATAATGATCTTAAGGTCCCGTATGTCAAAAGTGTTATTACCAAGTTTGCGACTAACCATCAGCGGAAACTAGAAATTCACCCCAATGCGGAAGTCCAACCTCTACTCGATCAAATCTACCCAAGAAGGTTAAAAAGAAAATGGCCTCGTGATACAGTAGTATAATACCTATAGATTAATAATGAATTATAATAGGCTATCGTATATATATTATATAAATAATTGAGATAACATCATTGGATGTTATTCTCTTCATGTACATGCACAGCGAACAAATTAGCTCATAGAACGTAATGCGCAAGTAAAGTAAGTTTTTTTTCTATAATAAGTGTCAAAGTGTTACAATGTTGGTAGATATGTGATTAAAACGCTAGGAAATGTTTATACCTCGTGTTGGTAGAACTTTTTCAAAATTATGGTTATGTGTCAATTTTGAATGCCAAAGTTTCTTAATTTGAACTCTTGACAAATTTCTTTTTTTAACATGGAATCGTCATTATCATCACTAAAATCGGATAAAAAAAGAAAATCAAGAAATATTTTAAATGCAAAAATGAATCAAGCGATATCAAATTATGACATATCTGTCAAAATGACAATCATTTTTTTAGTGGAAGAAAAGAACTAAAAATCTATGTACCAACATTATTAAAACTAGGGACCCTGCAGGAATGCAACTTATCCCCTAGAAAGTTGACCTTGAAAATTATTATAAAAAAAATGTACTTTATGTACAGTACCACCAAGCACACAAAAACCCCGGAAAATATGTGAACTTAATCTAAAATTCAAGTAAGGGGAACTCAAGAACCAATTAAGAGCGCTAAATAGTAAATACCATCTCCAAAGTTTCTACTGCGGGGCAACGATGTGGGCAGAGGTAATATTTCGAGATGCAGTGGGCGGTCTCAAATCGGTGCTAGACGAGATAAGAGTACAAAGGAACAGTATACGTCATAGCTTGCATTGGTCTGCGGCACGTTCACTGTTTTAAAACATGCCGATTGTTCACTTTTTAAAACGTGCTACAGGCTAGCTACCGAGAATTTCTTAATAATATACAGGATGGTCGAATTTATAATAACGGGACTCACCAGCCGATAGTTCATCGAAAAATAATTCGACTTCGTTTAGGATCTACAGGGTGATAAAAAGAATTTTTATTTAATGCGAGAAATAATACATGTGGAATTCATAACGATAATTAATTAATAATTAATAAAATACTCATTAAACCTATTAGGGATATTAAGAGGTTGCTGGTGACTTGGAAGTTACGGTTACCAGGTATTGTTTTGTGCGCTTACCAATCTGCTGACTACCCTAAGATAAGGCAAGTCTCGCGCGATATCAGCATTTAAAGATTATAAATACATCTGTTTAGCTAGGTATCTTGTCTTTTTGTACGCTCGCTGCTTGCAATAAAGTTCATGTGCGATTTCTGTAGTGGTTTGATTTTTTAAAAACGAATTTTCGTTGGCCCGAATCAAATTTTGCAACTAGAGACTGGTTTATTACAAAAGTCATGACGTCACCGACTGTTCTAGAGCCCTTTATAATACAAGCAGACGCATGCCGCACAAGTTGCATTCATTTTTGAATAAACTATTTACGGTCTTTTCTGTTTTTCAGATTTCAAAATCTTCGAAATGTAACAATTTTTTTGAATTTTCCGCTTTTGTTATGTGATTCAATATGGCTGACAAGCATGCTCGTATTATAGAGGTGGTTTAGACTGTTCCTTTGTACTTTTATCTCGTCTGCACCGATTTGGGACCGCCCACTGCAACTCGCTCGAAATATTACCTCTGCCCACACCGTTGCCCCGCAGTAGAAACTTTGGAGAGGGTATTTACCGCTCTGCTGGATAAGGGCGCTAGTGAGCGGAGTGTTTTTAGCAATTTTCGAATTTGACGTTTTATGTTGTTCCCTTATATAGGACCTCAGAAATTTGCACTTTAAAAATTCCCAAAAAATTAGATAATTGTGCGTAGCATAATTTATTTGTTACAAAAACTTGTTTTAATTAGTTTTATTTGGAAATCTTTGAATATTGAAAAATAAATTAGCTTGAAACATTGATATTGCTTCATGGAGAAAATAATGTTAAGATAATATTTCAAAATTCCTATTATAGTGGACAGCACGACCAATTGGCAGCGCCTCAGGCTGCAAATATAATACTAAGCACTTGTCGAACGCGTTAATCCTCTTGTTCAGTGCCAACTCGGGTGAGCCAGTAATGGGCAGTATTTAAGAATATTTTACGAAAAATTTAAAACCCAAACTTTTAAATAAAACACTGACTAAACTTATACATTTATATTTAAACAATAAAAAATATGTACTACATACAGACGCACCAAGTTTGTTTATAAATCAATTTGTAAAATAATCAAATTGAATTAGAAATATCACATTTATTGCCTACCATTTATTTAATTTAATTTATAATACTACATAAGTTACAAAATATGGACTAAACACTTACAAGCTAGTACTATAAAAAAAGTAAACTAATCCTCATCAAAGTCATTAAATTCTGTGTCATTTTCTGAACTGCTGTTACCCAAAGAAATAATCAGTGGTTTTACGGGGGGCAGTATAAAATAAGAATTTTCTAGTTTGATAACATGGTCGACACAGTTTTTCCAAATATCAGTGGCCTTTAGTTCGTCCACTACATGACGTATAAGTGGAATAATAGTTTTACTAAGGGTTGGAGTTCTGTTCTGTTTCGAACGCCCGGCCGGTCCTGGAACTGCGATCCCCTGCATACTTCAACTGTTAAGTTGTAGTTAATCCTAAAAGATTTAAGGTATTAGTACTTTGCAGCTACTGGCGAGCCCGAGGCGAGCCAACTAGCCGTGCGGTCGACTATAATAATCTAATGAAAAGTAAAATCCTTATAGACCCATGTATAATGCTCTTTTAAAAGCAAACTTTGCGGAGAGGTACATTCAAACAAAAAACATAAACGTCACTTCGTTATTGCTGCTATTGCGTCAGCTAGAAGTGTATAATTTCTAGATTTTTTAGTGCTGTCATCAAGAGTTTTGTATTCTTTGTTAATTTTTGTTAGTTTTGCGTTTCTTCGTTAGTTCTTTTTGTTATTGTTGACCTATTCGTAGTTTAATTTTTGGCGGCTTGGTTATACAACATCAAGTCGTAAGTATTAAATACTTTCTAAAATGCTGCTTTAAGTTGCAGTTATATATTTAAATAATACTAAGCTTCTTTTTACATAGGATTACAGTGATCTATAAAGGAAGAAAGCTTGTGCATTCAGAAGCAAGAAGTATAATTGCAAATGTCATAAAAGGTTTTAATGAACAGAAGTCTTCTGGAACGTTGATATTTCTTGTAGAGCAATCTACAGAACTAGCAGCCGCATCAACAACTTGAAAATCAATCCCTCTGATAAAGAAAGTTCGTAAGGAGTATGCTACATCAGTTTCTGGCTTAGTGTGCCTTGCACCTTGTAAAGTCAGCTTCGACGTAGTATCACTTTTCACGAAAGTGCCGGTTGATGAGGTGCTAGTAATGCTCAAAGATATCTTGCCTACAGACCAACTTGAACTTGTCGAAATTTGCCTGAAAAACACTTACTTCAGTTGGAACAAAAAATATACGAACAAGTCGAAGGAGCGGCTATGGGTTCACCGCTATCACCTGTTATCGCTAATATCTACATGGGGACTTTTGAAACCAAGGCTCTCGAACAAGCGCAGCTAAAACCGACTTGCTGGTTGAGATATGTAGATGATACCTTTGTTATCTGGTCACATGGACGCCAGACATTGAATCTGTTTCTAAAACACCTGAATTCTGTACATCCCAACATACAATTTACAATGGAAGTAGAGGAAAATTGCAGTATTCCGTTTCTAGATATCCTGGTGAAACGTAAATCAGATGGCAGTTTAGGACATGCAGTCTATAGAAAGAAAACACACACGGACAGATATCTAAATGCTGACTCACACCATCATCCAATGCAAAAAGCAACAGTTCTCCAGACTCTGGCGACAAGAGCCGTTCGTATCTCAGATGAAGACAATCTAGAGAGAGAGAAAAGCTACATCTGTTTGACTCTTTACAAAGGAACGGATACACAACTACCGCCATGCGAAAAGCACTAGACAAGACTATGACACAAAAGGCTAAAGAAGAATCCCCACCTCTGGAAGGCTTAGCATTTCTACCTTACGTTAAAGGCTCGACTGAGAAACGATGCAACATCAAAACTGTGTTCACGAGCAAGGAAACTTTGGGTAACGGCTTCAGATCGGTAAAAGACAAGATTCCAAGTTTAAAAACCGCTGGCGTATATCGCATTCCTTGTTCTTGCGGCTCGAGTTAGATTGGACAGACTGATCGTTCAGTTGATCTAAGACTTCAAGAACATAAAGGCGATTGCAAACACAAACCCATCACAAAATCAGCCGTAGCTGAGCATACGTTTACAAATGGGCACACTATAGAAATACGTGAAGCCATAGAAATAGAAAAACATCCAAATAATATCAACAGGGAAGATGGCTTTAAGCTTAGTAAAACGTGTACCCCTGTGATACACGATCTAAAGCATTACAACCACTGTGCGTCATACGGCCACGCCCCACGGATTACGTTGCAATCGGACGACCAACCAGCGTTACGCCACTCCGCGCGCCTGGCACGGAGGACTATAAATAGCTCCACACCGACCTTCGGTTCGACCGAGCTCCGTGGCATAGTGCGTAGCACGTCCACTTAGCATTCGGGAGGTCGTGGGTTCGATTCCTGCGGCCGCCTGCCTTGATTCAGGTTTTTAGGTGGTTTTCCTGAGTCAACAGAGTACCTTCTCTGAGGCGAATGCCGGGGCAGTACTTCTCCACCTTTCCTGGCCTCTCTTCCATTCTCCACCCCTCCTTTCTCTCACCCATCCTATAATTCCCGTTCTTGGCTGAAGAGGGACGGAAGGTCCCTATAGCAGCCCGCCCCCAGTTGGGGGAATTGAAATAACCCTGAACCTTTACCTCTACCTTTTTACCTTCGGTTCGTAGTGCGACGTTCACTCTGATGATGCAAGCTGCAAAGCCTTGCGAAACGTTAGTGAATATGCGTGTACAAACAGCAAAACGGCCAAATCTGCCTAAGTATCCTCGTTCTCTAGATACTCAAACAACACGAGCCACCAAAGAGCATGACCATCGCTCGGGTTTTTGCTCGACTTCACAAGGTGCAAGGCACATTAAGCTAGAAACTGCTGGGTGTTCATATACAAATACTACGCGCTCTAAGCCGAAATTCCATGTTAAGAATAATAATTCAAGTAACTGCGAAAGCCTCAAACAGTATATATATGCTACATCAGGTAATACTTAAAAAATAACAATATTATTTCTCAGCATCGTCATTAAAAAACTTAATGCAGGTAATACTTTAGTCCTTACTTCTTCCAGGCACTACTTCTTTAACATCTCCGAAGAAGAAGAAACTCAAGGGAGACTCTAAGAAAATCGTTCTAAAGGATTTTGATTTACGAGTCTTACGAAGAACGGTTCATGAAATGTTCACTGTGGAACATAAAGTACCGAGTCTAAATGTATTATTGAATAGAATGAATGAAAAAGTTAACTATACGGGCGGCTGAGAAACCTTGAGAAGGAATATAAAGCAAAAAGGCTTTAATTATAAAAAATGTTGTGACAAAAGAAAATTGCTTATGGAAAGGAGTGACATTGTAGCTTGGCGTTCTAGGTATTTAAGGAAAATAAAAGAAAACGAAGAACTAGGTGCGAACAGAAAACCTGTAACGTTCCTAGACGAAACATATATATCGGTAACCAAATAAGTTCGTGCGTTTTTTGATGGTAAAATATAAATATTTATTAAGAAACGATAATACACTATTATTCATCGAAGTAATTACCATCACACTCAATGACCTTTTGCCAACGTGACACCAATTTTTGTATGCCGGTATTGTAGAACTCTATGGATTTTGAATCAAAATATTGACAGACTGCATTTATTACATCAACTCGAGTTTTGAACTGCCTATGCCTCATATAGTTGTCAAGAGACAAAAAAAAGGTGGTAATCACTTGGCGAAATGTCAGGAGAGTATGGAGGGTGTGGCAACGTTTCCCAGCCAAGTTCGGAAATTTTTTCCCGGGTCACTCTTGCGGTATGCGGCCTGGCGTTATCCTGTAAGAATCCCACTTTCTTTCTATTGATCAGAGAAGGCTGTTTTTGGATGAGTGCTGCTTGTACTCGCTGAAGCTGTTCACAATACAAGTTAGCAGTGATGGTTTGACCCGTTTCCAAAAACTCATAATGGACAATTCCGGTTGCTGTCCACCAAACACAAAATAAAATCTTGTTTGGGTGCAAGGAAGCCTTGGGAGTGTGTGGTACCGAATCAGTAGGCGACAACCAATGATGCGAACGCTTAGAATTTGAGTACAATATCCACTTTTCGTCGCAGGTTAACAGCCGATCAAGAAAAGGTTCATTATCGTTGCGTGAAATGTTTGCCGAACAAATGGTAAGACGACTTAATTTGTTATCATTTGAAAATTTATGTGGGACCCATTTGCTTAACTTCCACGTCTTCCCTAGCTGATGGAGGTGAAACGAATAGTTTCATCACTCACATTGAACCTTTCTGCAAGCTCTAGGCACGTTGTCCTGGAATTTGCCTCCACAACCTGTTGAATATCCTCGTTGTTAATGATCTTCGGTCTCCCAGAGCGTGCTTCATCGGTCAAGCTGTGATCTCCCGAAGAAAATTTCTTGAACCACTTCTGTGCTGTTCGATCACTTACGGCATCGTCTCCGAATGCGCTACATATTTTTCGCGCCGCCACTGCAGCTTTGGTACCGAGTTTGTACTCATACAGTAAACAACCTCGAATTAAAGTTTTATTCGTTGCCATTCTCAACTATTTAAAACTAGGAATTAAACAATTGTCACCAAATGTGTATGTATCCGATAAAAGACGGATTCATACTAAAGTAGATGACAGATAACAAACAAGTGCTATCGATCAACAACGTAAAAATAATCATGGCACTCTGCTGTATACAAAAACCGCATGAACTTATTTGGTTACCTGATACATTCTAACTACGGAGTAGGAAAATGGCAGTTGGATGATGAAGAAGGTGTTTACAAAAGTGAAAGAAGTGACCAACGATACAACGTGGTACATGCTGGTGGATCATATGGTTTCGTTAAAAATGCAGTGTTGATTTTTAAATCTAACACCAAATCAGGTAATTATCATGATGAAATGAACCATGAGAACTTGATGCAGTGGCTGGAAAAACAACTAATTCCAAATTTAAATGATTCTTTAGTCGGGACTTTAGTAATCGGTACATTAAAACGAGAATCGCTTACAAACAAGCCATTATAAGAAGAATATACTTAGTGCATTTGGGAGAGCATTTTTTACCTCTTCTACTTTTCTTTGCTCTGGCGATCCTAATATCTATTTCCTTTGTTTAAAAACTTAGTATTTTTTGCATTAGTCTTTAGTATAATTGAAAATTAGGCAACCTCATATAATATTTATTTTATATAATCTCTCAGTAATTTATTATCATAAAAATATGTATTGCATTCTTGGTTGTTTTATTTACTATTATTTTCGTTAGAATGAATTTATTTAATAAGTAGTGGTTTAGTACCTTAAACACTGTTATATGTAAAAGGACTTCTATTATTTGAAAATAAAAAATTTTAATTTCCCGCGTTTACGAATGTTTATAATTTTTCTACGGAGTGTAATTTTTAAACGGAGCCAGCGCCAACTTTCCCTACCTTGTGTGCTAATATATTCAACCAAAAAAAAAAAAAAACCTATAGCCAAATGCGTTTGGTTGGAGTAGTATTCTGTATCACATTTTCTAAAATAACTAATTTCATCAACAAAACACCCTGAGGGTCTCGCAGTCTACATCGGGCGCCTACTCATGTGGCGGATAGAAAAGAGGCTACCATATACATATAGGCCAGTTGCTGGGGAATAAAAAGTAAGACTATTCGGAAATAATTCATGATAAAGGTTTTATCGCTTTAGTCACTTAAGTTATCTCCCATTATCACTATATTAGGTTTCCCCCCTCCACTGTGGTCAGCTTCGGCACCTAGGAGCGAAAACGTGACCTAAAATTGGGCGTTTTTCGGTTTTTCGAAGATAAGTCTGAGAAAAACCAATAAATCAAAAAAGTGGTTCATATAAAAGTTGTAGAGCGTTAAATGAGTACCAATATGATATATTTTGTTTTAGCTATACCTGTACGGGCTTTTGTTAAAGTAGCTCTATTTTGTCAACTTACCAAAAAAGTTCGTTGTTTCAAAAAATAATACAGAAATGGGGTAAGAATGATTTCTGACACAAGAAATATTGCTGCAATGAGAATCAAATAGGTTGATTAGCCAAAATAATAAATTCAAAAATATGATCATTTTTCTAATTCCCTAAAATTTATAAGTCCTTTATGGTCAACGAAAGCTTTTCCTCCTCTCTCAAATTCCATTCTGTTAAAATTGATTACCTATATGTGACATGAAATGATATTAAAAGAAAGAAACTATTAATAAAGCTTTGTTTTATTGTTTCAAATGAAAAGCATGTGCTTTCTTGGTGTATGTGTATGTTGTGATCATTATTTGTTATCGTGCATACAACATGACAGACTTGTGTATAGTGTGTGAAGCGAGGATACTGGAGGGTTAAACATTGACTTTGAAAGCAAGAGCAATTAAAACATTGAGTGCAGCAAGAAAAGAGGCGATAAAATAAGCATATTTTCTTTCTAAAACGTGATACTGTAAAAAACCCTGTAGCATGTTATAAACCTTACACTAGAGAGAAAAGTGTAACTGCAGCTATGAAAGCCAGTGGGAGTGGATCACGGGAGGTGCGATCAAGTAACCCAGTTTTCGATTTAAAAAATCAATGTTTGTTTTGTGCCGAGGGTGCCTTTGAGGATTTTATTATCAAACAAATAAAGAACCCTCTAGGAAAACGTGAAATCGTTAGTGTTGTAACGATAATAAACTTCAAGAACAAGATCGTACAAGTGGCAGGTAGCAAAGGTGACCGGTGGGGAGAAGAAGTAAGCTTCCGATTAACACCTGTGAACACAAACTTCAATCTGGCTTCCCTACCTCCAACGCTGGAAGCAGCCCACTAACACTGCTTCAGGGTGTACCTTGCAGGCACAGGTGGTTGGGTAACGCCATAAATCCCAAAAACTGGAGTTGGCAAACAACCAAGTATGGCCTGGCTCCTGTTCTCACTACCTTGAAACCCGCTCCACAGTTACTTTTGTCAAAGATATTCTGCAAATACACCAATGGCTTAATGAGCAGATGCTCCTGTTGAGTGAGGAAGAAGACGACGACCTAATCGAGGGTGGTGAACAAGAAGGTGGACCGACGTTTCCTTCAAAACCTGCACGTTTGAACCAATGAATCGTACGATAAGTGTGACAAAGTTAAGTTTTTTTAAATTATTTTATTGTTTAATAAAATTATTTTATTTAGCAACGTTTCTTGTGCCAGAAATCATTCTTACACCACTTCTGCATTATTTTTTGAAAAGAAAAACGAACTTTATTGCTGATTAATGTTATGGTTTTTCAGTCAAAATATTGAAACAAACTATTGTTTTCCTGAAAAACCATAAGATTAATCAACAAATATATCATATGAAGGCATAATTTTTAACTATGGAATCAATAAATAAATCCGTCCTTACTCAAAAGAAAATTTTTTGGTAAGTTGACAAAATAGTGCTACTTTGACAAAAAAGTCCGAACAGGTATAGTTGGACAAAATATATCATAGTGGTACTCATTTTACGCAGAATTTAACGTGCTACAACTATTATCTGAACCACTTTTCTGATTTATTCGATTTTTTCAGATTTATCTTCGAAAAACCGAAAAACGACAAATTTTAGGTCACGTTTTCGCTCCTAGGAGCTCACCTCCACGGAGAGGGAAAACCTAGGATAGTAATATTGGGCATCAACTTAAGAGATTAAAACGATAAAACCTTTACCATGAGTTATTTCCGAAATGGATTACCCAGCAACTAGCCTAATATTACAGCTTCTGAGAAAATTAAATACCCGCGGCTGACCTAAAACTAGCGTAGTTTCATCAAAACCAAACTGCGGTGGGAGTAAAATAACTTCAAAACGGTGTTTATTGGATAGCGGAAAATGCGGCTGTATCAGGTTTAAAAGAACTAATTATCCAAGTTACTTTAAATAGGCTAGCATCCTACCTAAAGATGTAAATCACTGCACGTGAAGCATCATGTCTTGAAATGGAAAGCAAGAAGTATCCATATACAAAAAATATATATTGGTATCACTAGAAATACCCAATTTCCACTTGTACATGTTCAATATATAAACACCGGAGGAGTTTGAAATAAGAATAATAAAGATTTCTACGAAACCCTATAAGAACAACTAAATCTAGTACTTGATCATCAGCTCATACTCATACATTAGGGGATTTTAATGCACGAGTTGCAAACGACATCGTACTAAACGTGAAACAAAGCTTCAACGAAGACATTAGCAAGTGTTTGTACAATTTTGCTGTAATAAGCAGATGATAATTAATAATACCAAGATATTTTGCAAGTATTTACACTTTTCGTTTGTTAGAATGTATTTCTTATAGCACCTGAATAATAGGGTTAATTTAGAACGTGATTTAAAGGCAATTATCGCTTTATCTACTTTAAGACAACTTGGTTCTGAGATAATATTCTTAGTAGTAGATTTATATCATCATGAAACGCAGATTTACTCTCAATGGTTGAATCGTTGAATGTGAAATACAATACTGTTAATTATATCCCTTGCTTGCACCATCGAGCTCAAAGACCCAAACTGGAAAGGATGGCGCACGCTTCCGTAATACGCGAACTGCAGACAGCTAAACAAGCAAAGACAGATGCGTCTGGAGGAGTTGCCCGATGTTATGGGAATAGTTCGCCTTTATTATGCAAGTTTGCTCGGCATCGCTGGCTTAAGATCATCCTGAATAATGCTTGCAAGCGCGCACGCTGCCAAACGGCGCCTCCGCCATAAATCATCGCCCGGTCCTTCAAGGATTTGTGCTTTATTCGCTTAAGCAGTGGTCAGGCCCAAATTGTAAATAAGGAGTGGGCGTTGGAATCGTTCATAACGAATTGCCGCCCCTAAAAAATATACGACAATCTGAATAGGCAAGTTCCCTCGGAAACGCCAATAAAAGCGAGCTCACGAACACTTCTACAAGATTGCCAATAAAGCCGTCGTTAGCTTTGGGTATTCAATATAATCCGGGGAATTACTAAAATATTTCAGGCTTATGTGGAACAGCTATAATCGGATGTGTGTGGATCATACAGCAAGGGCTAATGCCCTTGTCCTTCGACATTAGTGCGGAGCTGACGTTGGCGTTAATCCCCTTACACTTTTGTAGCTTTGTGGATTAGATTTGATAATTTTTATTGGAATTTGGCTTTAAATCTTAAATGTAAATAAATTACAGTCAAAAACTTAATTTATTTTCAGGGTAAAGATAATTGTTCTCTGTGTACTACAATCGTGAAATTGTTGCTTTGTAATTTCTATGCAAATAAATGCTAGTGGTTGCTTGTAATTCCCTGAATATAACCTATTCCGAAACATATTATGGTAGACAACGTAATATTTTGTAAAGCTTTTAGTCAAGAAGTTAAATCATTTCTTCAGTTTCTCTATTCGCTTTTACAGAATTTAAATAATACAAAATGGTTGTCGTTGTAAGTAAACCTCTTTCCAAATTTAATTAAAATGTCAAATGCAATCTTTTATTATTAACGCTATTCATACTATCCATATGCTACTGCCAGAATTCTATTGTATCCAAGAAAACATGTGTATTTGCTTTTTTAAACTGAATATATGATTGCACGTTTTCGTCGATATATTCTTTCAGATTTTCTGTAATACAAATTATTTGATTGATCAGCGCGTTAGTGCTCTTGTTCACAGCCGTAAATAGTTTAAATCAACAATTATATCTGCAAGAGTATTTAACACCAAGTTCAAGACAAAGTGAAAGAACTACTTCAAAGCATTTGATGGTTGCCAATATTCTACTTAAATGTGAAACGATGTAGCTGAAAATACTTTTCACAGATATGCTGAAAACAAGGCACACGCACCTGACCAAAACATTTTAGAAAAAATATCATACCAGTCCATTTTAGTCTGCATAAAGCGAACCTATTTATAAATATTTATCCTCTCGAGAGACCTTCCTCTGTTACATCAACAATTGCCGATGGTAAATCGGAACATGCTCGAACAAATATTACTAAAAACAGATTGATTTATCCAAAGGATCATCTAAACTAATGTGGAAAAAACTGAAACAACTTATCAAGAACGAAAATGTCAACAGTGCTGAGTTTGTCGAGTTTGATAACATCAAATTGACTGAACCTAAAAAGATTGCGGAGCAGTTTAATAAATATTTCGTGGATAGTGTTCAAGACATTCACATAAGTATTGGGCCAGCTAATGGTAAAATAAATTTAGGCGATATTGGAAACAATACCACAAGCATATTTAGATTTAAACCAATTACCTTGGAAAAATTACAGAAAGTGGTTTTAAAAATGAGTAACAAATCTAGTACTGATGGTATTAACCCTAAATTAATTTGTGACGCTTTACCAGTGATAGGAGAGATGCTGTTGCAGATTATTAATGAATCGTTTGTAACTGGGATTTTTCCTGAAATTTGGAAAACGGCGATTGTTAGTCCAATACCCAAAGTAAACGGAACAAAAAATAGTTCAGAATTCAGACCAATCAATATGTTACCTGCGTTCGAAAAAATCATAGAACATATAGCTAAGGAACAACTGGAAAATTATTTAGAGGAAAATAAAATCCTAATTAGTGAACAATCAGGTTTCCGAAAAGATCACTCTTGTGAAACTTCATTAAATTTAGTTTTAGTGAACTGGAAAGAGGATATAGAACATGGGACAAAAATAGTGGCAGCGTTCATAGACCTGAAAAGAGCATTTGAAACAATCGACAGAGATCTGCTCTTAGCAAAAATGGAAAAATACGGAATAAAAGGATTCGAATTAAGATGGTTCAAGAATTATCTATGTGGCCGGCAGCAAATTACTAGATACGAAGGTGAAGATTCTCGAGCAGTTGAAGTGTGTTTAGGGGTTCCTCAAGGCTCAATTTTAGGCCCTCTTTTGTTTATCCTCTACATCAATGATATAAACTCAGCAGTGCAAGGTTGTCAATATAACTTATTCGCAGATGACACTCTGGTAACTAGTGCCGATATAAATGTAAACGATGCAGTAAATAAATTAAATAGTGACCTGAAAAATATATCTAAATGGCTAAAATTGAACAAGCTTAAGTTAAATACATCTAAAACAAAAGCAATGGTTATCAGTAGCGGACGATTATTAACCGATACGATAACTAGTGTAATTGTTGACGATGTAGTAATTGAATATGTCCCTAAAATAAAATATCTTGGAATTGTAATAGATAATAGGCTATCTTTTAAGGAACATGTGGATTTTGTTGTAGGTAAAACGGCTAAAAAAATAGGTTTCTTTGGGCGAATCAGTTCCAAATTAAACTTGTGGTCGAGGATACTTGTTTACAAAACAATTATTGCACCACATTTTGAATATTGTGCTAGCGTGTTATTTATAGCCAACGAAGGTGAATTGCAGCGTCTACAAAAACTGCAAAATAGAGCAATGCGTATTATTCTATTTTGTAATAAACGAACCAGCATCAATTTAATGTTGGAAACGCTGCAATGGCTTAGTATTAAACAGCGAATTTATTTTAATACTTTAATTCTGATCTTTAAAATTGTTAATAACAAATTACCTGCATATTTAAATAAATTTATTGTATACAATAGAGATATACATAGTTATGAGACAAGAAGTGTAAATAATTTTAGATTACCCACAACAACGAAAGCGTGTTCACAAAAAAATCTATATTACAAAGGTTTAAAATTATATAATGAAATGCCTGATGAAGCGAAACAGGCAACAAATGTATCGCAATTTAAAAGGTTATGTTCTAACTATGTCAAATCTGTTTGTAAATGAATTATGTGTCTTTTTTTTTTAAACATCTATCTTTATGAATAAATTTACTTACTTACTTACTTACTAACTCAGGAGAAGGGTCGTGGGCAACTTACCTTCCAAAAAAACTAAAGATCGAACGGATAAGGGCGCCAAGAGGTTTCAACAGCCTATGTTCCACTCGTTCGTTTAAGCAACAAACCTACTAAATTCGCACAAGATAGCAATGCAACGTAAACAATAAAACAAAACCCACAGAGTAATAAATCGTATAATATTTCTAATAGATACTGGATCGGATAACAGGGAGGCATAAAATTGTTTTGTAATTACTGGCATAAAGTACACAGACAAGACTAGCACAAAATAAATATGTATCACAGTATGCAAATATATATCACATTGTTACTTATTTCACAAATTCAATCGGGTGCATCCGAAATCGCAGCTAGGCTGACGGCCTCGTAACTAATTTCTAAATGGACTTACTTTCAGCACTAAATTTGGCCAAAACACATTAATTAATAGCAAACCGAAGGCTAAGAGAATGTTACCGTTGTACTGCGTTCCACTTTTTAATATGTATCAAGTTAATAATTTACGAATACCCACGTAAGCAATCAGATCTGTCTGCCCTATGGAAATAAGCACTGCTGGCTGAATACTGTTCCAGCTATTTTAATTAATCCAAAGGAGCATGGAACTATCGCAACTAGGTTTGCCACTCGCTCAGCGAAATTTCAATCCAAAATGAGCTTCGGCGACATTACTTTAAAATAAGCACAGCGTAAGCTCGCACTTCGTGTGACACCTGATTACAACAATTACTTGCGGTGAGGCCGCTAATAAAAGAACCCTATATTAATTGCTAAACAAGATAACGCAGGCAATTAAAAATTCCAGTGCATCCTAGCAGTTAACGAACATAATACTATGCCGCACAACGAAATCGTTTGAGAGTTCGTATAACAGAATGCAAAATAATCGAGGTAGGTTTCAAACCAGACTCGGCATCACGAGGTCACTCCAAACACCAGGGGGCTCCTCCTCAGGGAAGCTGTGAGCCACCACAAACAGGACTCTGTCTCAAATCTCTCCGAGGGGTGTGCGAGGATCCACAGCAATCGACTTTGGGATGATCTCAGCCCGAAGCAAGGAGGATCTCAGCCCGAAGCAAGGAGCTGAGCAAACACACAACCAAAATTAGTGGTCGAATAAGAAAAGAGAAGCGTGCTTACCCAGGAAAGCCTGATAATCGCCTAACAGAAAAATGTGCTTTTACACTAACAGAGGTATTGGTAATCTTTCCTGGCCCATCGGCGGAAAGGATGTTAAAATAACGACTGCCACAACCACTAGGTTCTTTGGGCGTCCTTTACGAACCCTTCTTTCAGTTCAGCTTCCTACATGGGAGACGATGCACCTCGAAGATTGTCCAAAAACGATTTAGCGGGCGGACATTTTAACAAGAACTTTTTCACGAAAAACGGACGCTTCCCTAACGCCATCTCACGACAACGGCGGAAGTTGTTGGTGCCGATAATACAGAGCCCTGAACCGGTCTTTTAAATACGAACTTTCCAAAGAGAAAATAGAAACCTGTATTTCCACTAGAACTGTTTCAACTGCGATTTGAATTGTCCGAAAACGACAAAGGTTGCCTGCCAATCAGGCGGAGAGTACTGCATAATTACGAGAAAACAATTCATTGGTTTCAACTCCCCCTTTCTTAAAGAGGTTTGACCCTCAAACATCCAAACTACAACCATAAAAACCACGAAAACCCGCACCTCAGAACAACAACTACTGGTGTGGACAGAGGTGACACCCAGAGGACCTTGAAGCCAGAACGACCCACACGACAGGGATCGAGTCTACTCGTCGCTGCGAGGTGGAAAGTGCTGCGCCGGTGAGCAGACCCGTACGACCCATCGCGGAGCGGTCCCAGACCCGAGACCCCCCAAACATCATCCCAAGACCACACCAAGTACCCGCCCCCTTGAATACTTCCAAAACAAAAAAAAAAACCCGAGGTGGAAGATACCCCGGCAGTTATGGTACTGCTAGACCGAAATAGGACTACAAAACAAACTAAGAGAACGATCAGGGTTCTTCTTTTGACGATCGTGAGGAGAAGGTAACCCCGGGAAAAGAGGATCTGAAGGAGATCAGTGAAGCGACAGGCAGAGCCACATTTATGCTCCTCACCAATCATACTGGTTGAGGGTCCCTCCCACACCGCGTACGGAGGGGACAAAGGTCCCTACAACCTTTACCTCATGCATTCCGAAGACTCCATTCACGCTCAAGTCACAAACATACCAGATCAAAGAGAAAGTCAGAAAAATAGGAAAGCAACTCATGGGATCCCCACATTCATACCGAAGACCATATACTCTGAACGAAAAGGAAAAGGGATAGGTAAATGTCGGAAGGAAAGAAGGCGAAGAATGAAGGACTGATCGTCTCGACACAAACTAAATCATTCACCAGAAAAATCTGTGAACAATAATCCCGAACTATCGGAAACTCGCTCGTACGAACCAAAAGACGTTCACCAGGAAAATCTGTGAACAATGATCCCTCACTAACGGAAACTTAATCGTACAGCAAAAAAAGGTTCACCAGAAGAATCTGTGAACGATAACTCCGTTTTAACGGAAACAAACCTAACACTGAACAATCAACTACTCGCGAATGTTAACCTAAACCCAACAAGGACTAGTGTCAAGCAATCCAAAATCCCTCAAATGACGTAAACGGTACATAACCTAAATAAATATTGCAAGACACAAGGTGCTAACCAAACGACACCTACAAAACTCACATTCGCAAGCATTTAGCTACCCTAATGCTAAAGAGACGGAGAGAACAAGATGATATAGCTCCCTATACCCTAAAATGGGGAAAACAAGATGATAATGATCCCTATAGTGACCTTCCCTGCGTGCCCAACCAACCACCCTATACTCTAAAATGGGGAAAACAAGATGATAATGATCCCTATAGTGACTTTCCCTGCGTGCCCAACCAACCACCCTATAACACGCTCACTCTAAATCCTCATCTTCATGAGCCTTTAAATCCTGTACATGCCACGAACCTAAACTCCGACGAGTCTCAAAATCCTCCAGCTCATACACATTCGGCGATACCTTTTGTCTAACACGGCATTTGATAAACTTGGGAGTCAGCTTGGCAGCCACGTAATCGGCCTTATTCGAGAGGGTATAATTCCTCTTCCACACAGTCTGACCTAACTCTAAACTAACTGGTCGACGCCTCAAATTATAACGCTGAGTGCTGGTATGGAAAGCCTTATCGAGACGCGCCTTAACAGTAGCATAAATGCTCCTCAAACCCTTAAGATGTTCGTTAAGATCGGTCCGATCGTGGGAAATCAAGAGGTTGGTTGCCCTGATCCCGAAGTCGATGCATCTTCCCCGACAGACACGGTTCTCTACCAAAATTCAAATAGGCTGGGGAATAACCTGTAACTTCATGTACCGCTGTACGTAACGCATAACCCAACTGTGGTAACTTCTCATCCCATGTTCGATGGTCGTTGTTAACATAGGACCGTATCATGGTCTTGATGACTCGATTCACCCGTTCACATGGGTTTGCCTGTGGATGGTAATTGGCATTATACACAATCTTGCTGTCATAGCGCTTGGCTAAATCCCGAAATGCCTTACTGACGTACTGCTTCCCATTATCACAAATTATCCTCTCGGGAGCACCGAAGACCAACATAACCTCATTCTCAAGATGTTTAACCACCGCCGCACTCGTAGCTGTCTTCAGAGGGAACATCATTGCATACTTCGTGAAACAATCGACAACACCAAAATAAACCGATTACGCTTAGCTGACACCGGAAGCGGACCTACCAAATCAGTACAGATAACCTCCCAAGGAAGAGAAAGAATACGCTTGTGCATTTCCCCATAAGGTTTCCTCTGGTCGGGTTTCTGGGAAGTACACACTGGGCATCTACGAACGTAACGGGCCACATCGACGTTCATCTTTGGCCAGTAATAACGAGCTGAAACACGCCTAAGAGTTTTGAAATAACCAAAGTGTCCAGCCGTCGGCTCATCATGATTCTCCACTAAAACTTTGGCACGTAAAGATTTTGGAACCACCAGCTTCCAATCACAATCCCTATTCAAGTTAGGAGACCCTGCATGCGTTAACTTAAAGATGTTATTGCCCTCCACACGCCACTGGGGAAAATTGTGAGGGGTTTCGACAATTCTTGCCCTAAACTTCGTATACCACTGGTCCTGGTCGGCTTCTTGAATCTCAATTGCTGCTATAGCCCTAGACAACGCATCCGGTACTACATTCTCAGATCCCTTACGGTAACTAATCGTGAAATCGTAACCCTGTAACCTTCACGCCCAACGAGCTAAACGACCTGATGGATTCTGTAGCTTCCATAACCACAATAGAGAATGGTGATCGGTGACAACATGGAATTGGACTCCTTCCACATACGGGCGGAACTTCTCGATAGCCCATACCACAGCGAGACACTCGAGCTCGGTTGCTGAAAACTTTTTCTCCTGGTGAGTCAAACTCCTGCTAGCATAGGCAATAACACGCTCTTCCCCTCCGATCTTCTGGGTGAGTACGCAACCTAAACCAACTTGTGAGGCATCAGTCTGCAAGGTGAAAGGTTCCTTGAAATCCGGACAAGTCAATATAGGGGCCGAAACTAGACACTGTTTTATGTCTTGAAATGCTGCCTCGGCCTCAGGATTCCAGCTAAAAGTCGCCGACTTCCGAGTCAATCGATGAAGTGGTGCCACACGAGAAGCAAAATCTCTAACAAACCTCCTATACCACGAGATGAGCCCTACAAAACGCCGGACATCCTTACTAGACTTCGGAGTAGGATAATTCACCATACACTCAACCTTAGACGGATCTACTCGCAAGCCTTGCCTATCGATGACATAACCTAAATATTTCAGTTGCGATTTCACAAACTCACACTTCTCGGGATTGACCGTGAGTCCAGCCTGTAACAATCTGGTGAAGACCTTTTGCAGAATCTCTAAATGCATCGTGAAGGTAGGGGTGGCCACAATGATATCATCCAAATAAACTGACACGTAAGGTGTTAAGTCAGAACCCAACAGCTGGTCTACCAAACGCTGAAAAGTCCCGGGCGCATTATGCAACCCGAACGGTAATCTACGGAACTGGTAGAGCCCCTTACCAGGAACGACAAACGCTGTCTTCTCCTTGCTGCTCTCCTCCAACTCCACCTGCCAATAAGCTGACTTTAAATCAATGGACGATAAGTATTGGGCGTTAGAAAGCCTATCAAGAATGACGGACATATACGGCAAAGGGTACGCATCCCGCTTGGTCACGCTGTTCACCTTCCTGAAATCTACGCAGAACCGATATTCCCCGCTGGACTTCTTGACCATCACCACTGGTGAGCTCCATGGCGAAGAAGAAGGTTCAATGACTCCCAACTCTAACATGGTGTCAATTTCCTGGTCAATCTTTTCCTGAATATAGGGCGACACCGGATAGTAACGCTGTTTAATAGGAAGGGCATCTCCCGTGTCGATAACATGCTTGACCCCCTTTGGCACAACCTAAGCCTGGCTTCATCTGCTGGAAAAAAATGTGCCACCAAGTCATCTAAGGCTTGAGCCTCCCCACTGGTTAGGTCCTCTTTCATGCGGATGGCGTTGACGACCGCCTTATTACCAAAATCCCAAGTATTTTTCCTAAAGTGCGGAACCAGATCCATTCCCTTCCAAAAATCAATGCCTAAGATGATATCCTCGGCGACATCTTGAATTACCACGGCCTTAATAACCTTGACCTTATCTTTCAACCTAAAGGGTACATAAATTTCTCCCAGCGCTGTACAAGATCGACCATCAGCTACCGTAACCGAAGAGTAACTGCTCTCTAATGTAAGTCCTATGTCCTGTAATTTCTTCCAACCGGCTCCTCCAATCACAGTTCGACTAGCCCCGGAATCCAACAGACACACGAATGATATTCCATAAACCTCCACCTGTAAATAAGGACGAGGATCCCCTTTTCGATTAGAGAAAGCACTAAAAACTTTGGCCCTCCGGCCCTGAAAATTAACAGAACTCGAAGTCCACGATGAATTGGCCGACTGCCCTCTTAAGATCGACGTCCGGCTACCCGACGACCTTGTGCCTCGTTTCCCGAACACTTCGGACAAGTACTCTTCACTACACCTGTAGCGCCACATGAAAAACAAAAACGTCTCGTTCGAGGTTTAGAACACCTAGTAAAATTGTGACCAGTCTCCAGACAATTCCAACATTTCCTCGATGGGACCACAGTATCAATAGATTCAACACGAGCCTTGGGAGTTTTACCATTAGATGGACAAGCTAAGTCGGGTTCCAAAAAATCAACCTTATTGACCGTAGGGGTTCGATAACTAGTTGCCAGATCTTTAGTAGCCTCCAACTTCTTGCACAACTGCAATAATTCCGAAACGCTATGATAATCCTGTAAAGCAACCCCCCTAATGAAAAATGGATCGATGTTACGTCGAATCACCGTTAATTTCTCCCGCTCTGATGGTGGGTGAGATAGCCTAGAAAACAAGTTCATCATACAAGCGAAATAATTTCCAACTTTTTCCTGAGGACCCTGGACCCGCGCCCTAATTTCATTCCACAGTTCGACTTCATAGTCGAACGGCAAGTATTCCTCCCTCAAACAACGAATGAAGTCGTCCCACGAGTTGATCTGACCCCTAACAGAACGATACCAGATCAATGCGCTACCACACAGCAAGTCGATGATGGCATTCTTCAAGTCTGCTGGAGCGACTCCTCGGGCGACCCGTAACTCTTCCACTCTTTCAATGAAAGCGTTTACGCTAAGTCCAGTATTATCCCCACTGAAAGAAATACCCCACTTGTGGACTGGTACAACCTTACAGCTAGCATTAGAATTGCTTGAAGGCGGCTGAGTAACATTAACAGCAGCGGCAGAACTCCCCACTCCTGCTGGAACCAAAGGATCTCGCGCAGGTTGACCTAATTTGTCTAAATTGTCCTCAATGCAGTTCAGTTGATCTACTACCTTGTTGATCGACTTCTCAAGGCCGACTTCCTTATCTGAAACGACCAACCTACTCAAACGTCCATATAAATGTCGAAGTTTGGATGAGACAACCCTAAACTCGTTTTGTTCAGGAGACCTAATTGTACTAATAAAGTCTGCCAACTCAGTGGTCTTCTTATCGCAGACCTCAATCTCTTTCGCAACATCGGCCACAAAATTCGGTGCTAGTGGAAGTTCCCCAAACTGTTCTTTCCCTAAAAATTCCTTTAATTTCTTCCTCATAGTAGCAACAGTCTCTCCCTTCAAGCTGGTACAACCCCTAACCGATAATTCATAAATAAGTTCGTCGCGAGCTAGACGATGAGGATCCATGATCACAATCGATAAATACAAACGACTACTTAATACAGTAACTTCAACTAATCGATTAAATATTTATACCTTAACAATAGCATGCACCAACAAAGGTTCACCAAAATCCCCAATTACACCTAAATGTACCTTAATATACCTAAATATACCTAAATGCCAAAATCCAAAATCTATCATGCACCTAATGTACCAAAAAAATATGGCTCGAATGCCAAATATGCTACCAAGCAAAAATCCAAACGTTCGTAAGGTTGGAGAAGGTCCTACCATACGAATCCCTAAATCTCAAATAATGGCTTAAACGCCAAACCCTAAAATCCTATGCACGGATGGAGAATGTTCTAACAAATCTCGCAACAACGACACAACAATTCCAGCCGTACAAATATTCAACAATCGGTGCTTCGTAGCTAAAAAAATATTCCAAACCAAATTCCCAAATTCGCACAAGACTCCTATAAACATATCCTGAAATAAACAAATTCGCCAAGACGAACAGGATGCAAGGAGTAACAAGGGCTAAGGTATAAACAATAACCAGTAATATACTCAATAAATAACATCAAACAATCCTAACTAAATATTTGCCAGTAATTACGGGATCCCTAACTAGAAAAGTTTCTCAAAAAATTGCCTTCACAGCGGGCGCCATTTTGTTACATCAACAATTGCCGATGGTAAATCGGAACATGCTCGCACTAACTCAGGAGAAGGGTCGTGGGCAACTTACCTTCCAAAAAAACTAAAGATCGAACGGATAAGGGCGCCAAGAGGTTTCTACAGCCTATGTTCCACTCGTTCGTTTAAGCAACAAACCTACTAAATTCGCTCAAGATAGCAATGCAACGTAAACAATAAAACAAAACCCACAGAGTAATAAATCGTATAATATTTCTAATAGATACTGGATCGGATAACAGGGAGGCATAAAATTGTTTTGTAATTACTGGCATAAAGTACACAGACAAGACTAGCACAAAATAAATATGTATCACAGTATGCAAATATATATCACATTGTTACTTATTTCACAAATTCAATCGGGTGCATCCGAAATCGCAGCTAGGCTGACGGCCTCGTAACTAATTTCTAAATGGACTTACTTTCAGCACTAAATTTGGCCAAAACACATTAATTAATAGCAAACCGAAGGCTAAGAGAATGTTACCGTTGTACTGCGTTCCACTTTTTAATATGTATCAAGTTAATAATTTACGAATACCCACGTAAGCAATCAGATCTGTCTGCCCTATGGAAATAAGCACTGCTGGCTGAATACTGTTCCAGCTATTTTAATTAATCCAAAGGAGCATGGAACTATCGCAACTAGGTTTGCCACTCGCTCAGCGAAATTTCAATCCAAAAGGAGCTTCGGCGACATTACTTTAAAATAAGCACAGCGTAAGCTCGCACTTCGTGTGACACCTGATTACAACAATTACTTGCGGTGAGGCCGCTAATAAAAGAACCCTATATTAATTGCTAAACAAGATAACGCAGGCAATTAAAAATTCCAGTGCATCCTAGCAGTTAACGAACATAATACTATGCCGCACAACGAAATCGTTTGAGAGTTCGTATAACAGAATGCAAAATAATCGAGGTAGGTTTCAAACCAGACTCGGCATCACGAGGTCACTCCAAACACCAGGGGGCTGCTCCTCAGGGAAGCTGTGAGCCACCACAAACAGGACTCTGTCTCAAATCTCTCCGAGGGGTGTGCGAGGATCCACAGCAATCGACTTTGGGATGATCTCAGCCCGAAGCAAGGAGGATCTCAGCCCGAAGCAAGGAGCTGAGCAAACACACAACCAAAATTAGTGGTCGAATAAGAAAAGAGAAGCGTGCTTACCCAGGAAAGCCTGATAATCGCCTAACAAAAATGTGCTTTTACACTAACAGAGGTATTGGTAATCTTTCCTGGCCCATCGACGGAAAGGATGTTAAAATAACGACTGCCACAACCACTAGGTTCTTTGGGCGTCCTTTACGAACCCTTCTTTCAGTTCAGCTTCCTACATGGGAGACGATGCACCTCGAAGATTGTCCAAAAACGATTTAGCGGGCGGACATTTTAACAAGAACTTTTTCACGAAAAACGGACGCTTCCCTAACGCCATCTCACGACAACGGCGGAAGTTGTTGGTGCCGATAATACAGAGCCCTGAACCGGTCTTTTAAATACGAACTTTCCAAAGAGAAAATAGAAACCTGTATTTCCACTAGAACTGCTTCAACTGCGATTTGAATTGTCCGAAAACGACAAAGGTTGCCTGCCAATCAGGCGGAGAGTACTGCATAATTACGAGAAAACAATTCATTGGTTTCACCTCCTAAAGAACGCGTCCTCCGAGCGGCGGATGGAGGAAGTCCTGGTAACAGGGTTGATGTAAATATTTGAAATAAACATCCGTGCATCAAAGGTCCCAGTCTTGCGGGGTATAATGCAACCTCTGGCGCAAATTTATGGATAAAGTCCTGAACGGTTGTGTCAGCGGAGAAGAAGCTTCGGAACAGCGGAACCGGCGGAAGAGCCACCTTTGAGCAGGTAGCTGCCAGCTCTGAAAGGGCGAAGTCTTCAATCGCCTTGTGGTGGGGCGAGGTAACCCTACGTTTAGGAGTTAATACATAGGTTGGCCTGGAGAGATACCTAAATATGACAGCCCCTTCATTTGCATCCCCTGCGATTCGTTGGTAACGTATCCAGAGGTAGTTAATCTACTCTAAATCTTCATGGAAATATCCAGACGGATCAAAATAAGACGACCACAGCGAGGACAAGGAACAAATGACTAGGTACGTACATCAGAAAAACTTAAAGTAGCGGTATGGAACGCACGGAGACGGTGCAATAAAGATATCGAATTACAACTTAAAGACCCAATGACTCTATAGTAATTGATCGCGACCCAAATGCTGGAGTCGGAAATAATCCAGTGCAAGGTGTAGGTACATACAACTAAATTAAATACTTTTTTCTCCACCACACGAATAAGACGCTATATTGTCAAATAATTTTGTATAAAAAGTAAGTAATTTCGGAATGTTCACCAATTACCTTGGCAACTGTATCCTTTTCGATTAGATTTGCACTAGTACAAAAATGGACGCAAGATAGGGTTTTACAAGGTAAATTTTAAATAAAAAACAAACGCTTCGGCAATATTCGGCAATCGCCGTCGTTGTTGTTTATTTTCCCCGTATAGTGATTGAATGCGGCGCGATCAACAATGAATTTAATTAATTAACGAATAGATCGTGAACAACAAATAATAAATACACAAAATAATAAATTGCCCTGACTTACCAATTTGATGATAACAGCAGGAGCGGGATGGGCGGAATTAAAGCAATTTTCGTCTTCAACAAACATCGACTGCTGTTTCACACAGGAAAAAATGTGGTTGAGCACGCAGTTACACGTAAAGCGTCGTCTTCTTTCAAGGGTTTTAGCAAGAACGGTGCGTTTTCCGGAAAAAGGGCCAGGTGTTACGCATTCAAGGCAACAAATTTTAAAAGTAGCGAAATTCATCATTGTTGGTCCCTCTACCGGTGATAATTTTAACTAACGCCGTTGACATAATTGCAAATGCGGAAATAATTAAGTTATAAAATAATAACTATACTAAAGCTATGCTGACCTAACAGTGATTGTTTATTTGCGCCATGAATGTTCTACAATGTTTCCTACAGTGTTTGATTCTAAATAATAAGCCATATTGCCGAATTTATGAGTTGTTGGAGAAAAAGTGTTCCATTCGCACAAAAAATGCGCTTCCAGGACGGGTAAGACTCGCAGCGCTGCGCGTCGTCCGGCGATCTGTCTTACTTGAATTTTTTGTACTAATGAAACAAATAACTATTAAAATTACTCAAACCTTCTATTTACAGGATGACATTTTTCTTAAAAACACGGGCCAAAAATGTTAACCAAAGTAAAATGGAGATTCATGGGCAGATATAAAAATGAAAATTATAAAGGCAATAGATAATAATGACATATGGGAAACAACATAGTTTTACAATTTATTAAAATAAGTTAACCACTAGATTTGAATATTTTAATTTAAAAGCTTAATAAACCACTACAAATGGTAGGTTTTTACAATGCATCTTTAGAATTAAGAACAAAATTACTTTGGATATAGTCACAATTAGTGATGGGCAGAATCGAATACTTTTCAGAATCGAATTCATGGCATTCGAATACTTTTGAGAATCGAATTATCGTTCGAATGCAAGCAATTCGAATGCAAAATCGAACTTCCGAATACAGAATCGAGTTGTGCGCTCTTGCGTTCGAATGCAAGCAATTCGAATGCAAAATCGCACTTCCGAATACAGAATCGAGTTGTGCGCTCGCTCTCGTATTGCAAAGTGGTGAGGTGTGACCTCGACTCGGCGGCACGCACAACCAGGGATACCGAGACTCTGCACGTGCACAAAACAAAAATAAAAATTTGTTTTGATTGTAGGCGGTTCAGCTTACCCTATTAATAACGTATATTTGTTTTGTAATACTTAGGGCTAATTTCATAATCAAATTTAAAGCTTCATTAACTAAAGTGACATTAGAATGTGCACAGTGTCATGTGCTACATATGTCATTATGCACATTCTAACATTACTTTAGTTAAAATTAGATTTAAAATTGATTATGAAATCGGCCCTTAAATGTTAAATTTATAGGTACCGAAAATGAATATGAGAAAGGGACCGTTTATAAAATAGTTTTTTTTTATTGTTGTTACAGGCCTATATGTATTTCTTTAACATAAATTATTAAGACACCCCAGCGTTTGTTTCTCTTTCCTTTCCATGTATCTGTTGAAATTTTTAGTAGATTTTTAGTTGCATTAGTGATTTTGGTGGTGCTGTATCGTTTGAGTGTGCAATCTTCAGTCTGTGTGGTAATATTAGTCTAATCTCATATGATACGCAGCGCTGTGCTAGTCAAAACTGAATCTGAAACGATTCGAGTGCAAAACAGAGTACCAACCGCCGCCAAGCGCCGATGCATTCGAATTCAGCATGCTGATAAGAATCGAGATCACGCCGAATTCAGCATTCAGATCGGAATCGAGATCACGCCCGGCGAGATTTACAAACGCCGATTAAGTATTCGATTCGAAGCATTCGAATACACTCACAAGAATCGAATGCATTCGAGATCTTGCAAGAATCGAATACTGTAGTAATTTGCATTCGAATAGTCCCATCACTATATGTAGCCATATTTTTATTTTTAGAATTCATGTGTTATGTCTATAATAAAATATTTAGTTCATTTAAAATTTACTTTATATTAATTTAATTTTTTTATTTATGGCAATTATTTAAAATGTTTATAATTCTCTTGCAGTTATTTATGTATGTACAACCTATGTACTCAATGTTTAATAAATCTGCAGCATATATTCCATATTTTATTAATTTTAAAAATAGCTTTTTTTATTTGCATCCATAGTTTCAAATCTCATCCATTTCCGAAATCTCACGATTTTTTCCGACGAAGCTAACGAATTCAGTTTGACACGATCTGGCACCCCTGGGTACATGGTACAGTACAGGCAAGCATGAAAGATAAGTGATACAATGTTGAGGTAAGATCAATTTTAGCTTAAAAAGTATAATTATTTAAAATACTGATTGCTGCTTCAGATGGATTCTAAGTAGTAACGAATACATCCTAAGTATATATTTGTACTTTGTAGATCTTCTTCGATGAAGACAAAAACATAACCTCAACTTCTTGCACATGTCCTCGTGTACAAGTTTCATGTCACCATATTGCTGCACTGGCACTATTTGCCCATTATAATATATCAGTTACAGACCAGGCATGTAGCTGGTCAGTGCCTAAACAATCTGAAGCACTTGATGAAAACGTGAGAACAATCGATGAATGGTTTTTGCCGTCTAAGGAATATCGAGCTTCAAAGAGAAGTGTTACCAAGGAAGAGATCGAAACGCTTAGAGAAAAAATTGGCTTCGTTTAGAGGGGTGGTAGGATTCAGTTGGCTTCTAGCACACAGACTTACTGCACAGGAAGATAATATTGTTCTACAGATTAGTGATATAATTTTCTCTGCAGAATATCAAAATATATCTGAAAAAATTAGTTATTTTGAACAAAAAGTGAATGTTTCTCCTGAACAAGTAATAACTATATTTGAGAAAACTATAGGGCAGTAAAAAATCCCTAGTGGTTAATTATTCGCAGGTTTCGTTTAACAGCCAGTTCGTTCGGTACAGTGCTAGCAGCTTGCAAAAGAAATCGTTACCCTGCATCGCTTTTCAAAAAACTAACCGGTTTGCTTTGCAAAATATTTTTCAAATTTTTTTATAAAGTTCTCTTATTATGCAAGAACATATAACTTAGATGGAGTAAAGGTTCAGTGGGGGCGAGAACATGAAAATAATGCAATTGAAGCATTTGGGTCAGCAACTGGACTTTCTGTGACATCTGCTAGACTATGGCTCCATCAGTGTGGATACCTTGGGGCAACCCCAGATAGCCTTGCAGGCGAGGAAGAGCTTGTGGAAGTTGTTCATTTAAATATCTCAATTCCAACTTGATGGAATCACTTGCACATGACAAAGGCTATATTTGTTCTTACGATAAGGTACTGAAACAGTTTGTGGTAAATGAAAACTATGAATATTTTCACCAAATACAGGGTGCATTGCACTTGTTACATAAAAAGAAATGCTATCTAGTTATCTGTACTACTCAAGTCGTAGCAATAATTCCAGTTACAAAAAAAGAAGAATGGGCAGAAAATAGACAAATTTTGAAGAATTTTTATCATACAAAATTCCTTCCATCTCTAGTGAATGTCGAAATTAAATAAATGTGTAACTATGTTGTGAGTAAAATGGCATACATACCTCGTGGGAAGGCTTATTCCAGCTTCGTACTTTTAGCTGACCTCAGTGCTTCGCACCTCGGTTGACTAACCCAGCGCTCAGTATTTTTATTTTTATTTTTATTTTATTCCGTACTCCGCCAACAACCGTTAGGCCAATTATAGTCGTCACTGTTCATTTTATGGGGACTTCCAACCCTACTAACGACTATGGAGCTCATCCCAGCTTGGGAAGCAATACACATATAGTAAAATCACGGAACCAAACTGTGCACGTCATCAAATATTTAGTTATTAATTTAAAGTTACTGTTTGATGACGCGCACCGTTTGGTTCCGTGATTTACCTATAGCCAATCATATTTATTGTAACTATAGGTAAATCACGGAATCAAACGGTAACTTTAAATGAATAACTAAATATTTGATTACGTTCGCCGTTTGTTTCCGTGATATTGCTGTACTATTAATAAGATTTTTTTTATTAGATAGCAGTTAGAGCAATATTTTTGTAAATGCTTTTATTTATTAACTCGTTAAGTTTTGTAATTAAAAAAACAAATATTTGAGTAAATTTAAACTAACATTTATAGTAATGTACAACTATACAATAAGAAAAAATGCCTTATTTAAATAATTAACCAGTTGTTAATTAACACTCTATTTCTATTTTTACTGTTCGCCTTCAAAATATGTTTCAACTTCCTATTAATTTCCGGAAAGAATTAATGCTCTTATGATATTATATGTGCTAATAAATAAATAAAATTTCATATACTTCCGCATGTAGAATTTGACAGCAAAATAAACGCAAAGTTAGTTATTTGGCAATTAGTGCTACCAACTTTTAAATGTTGCGTTTAACTTTAACGCCGTCTCATAGCGGTTTGTAATACGCATTAGAGATAATCTTCAGGTTAAACTTCTGGTAAAGTTTAACTTTACTACAAATTTAACCTTGTATTGTAATACCGGCCCTTTAGTGACCTTAATTTATCTGAGATAGGAGCGCCAACATTCAGGCGGCTTTACACGTGTATAGTAGCTAAAGCAAGTTACTAAATCAAGTAGCTAAAATTTAGTAGTTTAGTTAAGCGAGCACGTTTACTCACATTTTAGCATAATTGTTTAGTTGACGTTGACTTTTTCAAAATGGCACAACGTGCAATAATTCATTCGTCATTAAACACAAGTATTTTTCACTTATGTGGTCAATTGGCGGATAGGTATTATTTTTTATTTCTGCAACTCCAAATCCCACAATTTCTTTGTAAGCCGTTTCTCGGGCTTGTTTATTCTTGTAAATGCTAGCCCTGGTATTCCACAAACATTCTCCGTCTCGATATTCTTGCACAAATTTTAATGTTGTATCTTCATTCCAACGGGACGCCATGTTTCAACAAATTATGTAACGAACGATGTGTCTGACTAATACACTTCACTAAAGTAACCTGTCTACACCTGCTTAGTTTGCGTTTAGTTACCGAAATTCGTAGTGGGGGTACGCCACTTGCTCAAGTAAATAGAACTGATTTCTATTCACTTGACTAAGCAGTTTACTAATTTCTTTACTTGCTCAAGTACTAAACCGTACTAAACGAAAATATGAAAATTTACATGAAAACTCAGCGCAAAATTTAGCAGCCAATTTTCTGTATGCAACAATGCTTAATATTTTTATAAATTTACAAGTAAATTTTGCGTCGTTACATACAAATGTGTACAAACCTCGGTCATGGCTGCGTTGTTAATAACTACAGTCGAAGATGCACTCGTACAGTTGGATGTTGATGGTAGCGATTCGAAACACGCAGAAACATTTCTAGCAATAGAGGATGTAAGAATAGTAGGTACAGCATTCGTATTCAATGTTGTAATGCCTTCAGCGTTAGTTTTAATTTGCGATGCTTCAAAGTGACGCTGCAGAAGATGAGAAGCAATATCGCTACATACAAATGTGTACAAACCTCGGTCATGGCTGCGTTGTTAATAACTACAGTCGAAGATGCACTCGTACAGTTGGATGTTGATGGTAGCGATTCGAAACACGCAGAAACATTTCCAGCAATAGAGGATGTAAGAATAGGGTACAGCATTCGTATTCAATGTTCTAATGCCTTCAGCGTTAGTTTTAATTTTCGATACTTCAAAGTGACGCTGCAGAAGAGAGAAGCAATAAGATTGTACGTACAAGTTTATTCAAAACTACTTACCTCACATAACCGTGAAGAATCAGTCGGAGTCCAATTTTTGCTTTAGCAAAATTTAGACCAATAATCCCGTTGTTACAAATTTTTGGGAAATCTGAACAACGCTAATCCCTTACCTTGCGTTGTACTACAATTATTTGATGCACAGTAGACCATTTCACTTGTAGCCACTGCTAGAAGAAACGAAAGGCGACGCATACAAATTTGCAGAAATATAGGTTATGTAACGGACACGCCTTTTTATCGTTTGCGTACGGTTTAGATTGTGGGAGCGTTCAATAAGCAGATATGAAAATTAACCAAAGTGGACTTGCCTTCGAAGCTGAGTCAATAGTTTTAAAAAACACAAGAAATATGCATAATAAATAATTGTTTTCTGTGATAATATCGCTATTAAAAGTTAAGGGAAGTTTGTTTACAAAAACCCGAAAATAGAAATGGCCGATTGCAACTGTGGTACTTTTAGTTGTGTAAACACGGCTTGTAGTTTTGTGCTTTATTTAATAGGTATGATAGTCGCGTTTAAGGCATAAGTTTGTTTTACAAGTAAACTTTAGGGGATTCTTGTATATAGTAGCCCTTAATTCATAGATAATTTAAGTTAAGCACACATACAAAGTGCATTTCACGCAGTACCAAGTACGATTCGGGCTTCTTCCATTGTCTACCAGCAAAATGTGGAGTTACGTTTTGGAAAACCAAGCTAAAACACACTTGGAGATCCCATTTTAGCCACACAGAAGGTCAGAAATCGTATAAGACCACATGTTAGCTTTAGTAGGCACAGGATAAAACATTTTTGGCACGTTTATGTGTGATTTTTTTGCGATACAGTGTTTGCTTTCAAGTGCACTTATAAAAGACTAACAGCCAGTCTTATAAAGGCCACTAATCTGACGTTACCTTTAATTCGCTGTTAAAATAAACAAAAGGACATCAAAATTTGTTTAATAATGAATAAAATGTCATAAGCACTGACGTTTTGATGCGCTTTTGTTTATTTTAACAGCGAATTAAAGTTAGCGTCAGATTAGTGGTCTTTATAAGACCTGCAGTAAGACATGTACTGTGGTTACGATTAAAAGTGCTTATAAAACTGGGTTTTAACACCAGAAATTATACATTCGGTGGATTGGCAAAACAGATTGGGCCGTTGGTGTCCGCTGGAGCAATCTGAGACGGCCTGCAGTCTGATGCAGCAACATAAAATTGGAGCCGCAGCTGCAGATTTCAAGAGCCGTAGCTGAAGAGGGTGTGTGTGTTCCAAAATTGCAGACCTGCAAGCAAAGAGAATTGAATATTGTACACATTAAACCTATGAATTTACGTACCAGAGAAATTAGAGCTATTACGAACCAAATTATTGCACCAAATATGCTTCAGAGGAGTCCATACAGTTTATAAAGTAGGCACATACTTGAAGGAGGTGTTGTTGGAGATATTGGGGTCTTTGTCCACTGGAAGAGCTGTCGGACTCCTTGACACCGTGCGAGATTGCAGAATGCAAAGTTCACGTCGGCATATGTGCACGGATTTTCAACAATAAGCTGTTTCCCTCGCTTTCAAACTCATTATTAGATTGCTCTACCTGACTTCAAAATATTTATGTTTTATTTATGTCATTAAATAATGTGAGTGCTATGAAGCACCATTTCAGTATATAGGCTACCAAAAACCATTCCCATTCAGCCAATATATAGTGTGGGTGGGTTTCATTGCACACTCATTAATTACGTCACTGTCAAGATTACATTTTTTAAGTAAAAACCAATTTTAATAGGTTTTGTACTCTTTTGAACTGTCACAATACAAAAGAGCAACGATTTTTATTATTATCTTTTTAAATGAAACACCCTGTATTTTTGTGGATAATTAGAAATCCTAGTAAATTTTTAGTATAGCGCCAAGTGGAAATGCAGAATTCGTTACGATACCTCAAGCCATGGTGGGAAGAAAGTGGTGTCCAGCAATTAGTTTACCAAATGTACCATACACGTAGAACAATCGAAAATAAAGGCCAGATGATCCCAAGCGACGAGAAGATGCCTATGCGAGAATGCAACAGGCAGCTTGATGGAATCGCAGCACAACTTAATAAATCAGCGTTACCACCTGCGATAATCTTTATCATGACAATGTAACACCTCCGGCTAAATGTTGATAAAACACAAATCTACTTTCGAAGCAGTTTGGGAATGGGGTGCGATGCATGCCCGCTAGAATGGTAAGGTCCGAGTGAAGACCAAAAAGCCAAATTTGCGATCTACAGCTCGCTAATTCTCGTCGCGTGAGGTGTAAACTCTAAGAAAATATTCGATGTACCTTCATTGGTCTGACAGGTGATGTTCAGGTGCAAAATCACAATTGCCTCTAAAGAAATAAACAGCGGCAACATCTGCTCAAAATGATGGATAACTAAATGGACCACTACAAGTGGCGTTATAAACTAAAATTAACCGAACGTTGTTTTTTATTTTCTGTGTGACAGTTGGAAAAAGCGTAATTATCTATTTGAGTTTTAATAGTAATGAACTTAATGACTGTGATGAAAACTGGCCCACACTGTATAATTGAACTTGTTATTTAACGAACAACGAATATGGTGGTTAATGACAGGCCAGTGTTCTAAAAGTAAACAGCTGATTTCGAATTTGAGTATTTTAAAGGTTATAACGTTATTCCAGTTACTCATTAGAGGTAACGTGTTTTTTTAAATACTTAAAGCATTACGTAATGACTAAACCTTTATAACTACATTTGGTAACTAACTTTGACAATTACAGGCTGCACAACTAGTCACTGGTGCCGGCTATTTATCCAAGGCCGTCTTTAACTGTCAAAAACTTAAACCTTTGTTGAATCGATAATTAGGGATTAATTAGAGTAAATTTAGGGTCGTAGAAAAAATATTGTATGCAAACTCGTGTTAAAAGGGTTATTACACTCGATATGTTGTGGAACTCAGCGTACGGCTTCGTTTAATAATTTTCATGTCTCGTGCACTAAACAGTAACTTTTAGCACTTGTATCATAAATAGCTATTATGTGTTTTTTTCTTAAGATCTTATTGACCGATTCGGGCATGGTTTTGCATATAAAACTAAGATTTTATGGGTATATACGATTTGTTTGGGGTTATTTTATATGAGGTGCATAGCTGCAGAACCAGCAGTTATTTATGTTCATGAAGTAATGTGTACATATTTATTAATTAACCTTGATTGAGCAACAAATCAAAATTGAACATTACTAGTTTAAGGCAAATTTTTATTTCATAGCCGAAACAATATGCAACCTGGTATACGCATGTGTTCTCTGATGTAGGTTATTTATTTTATATTAGGTGAATTTCAAGTAGCCTATCAGGAAACACTTGCTAGCCATCGTACTGCATTGTCTGCAGCACAAGTTCAATGTCCACTTTCGGGTGTTGCGTTTAAAAATTTTAAATTATATAGCAGACAAGTCAAATTTTTTAATTTTGAAGTTTATATATCGAAAAAATATTTAAAAAATAGTCCGGGGATTGAATTGGGAGAAATTATATAGTATATTTCGTAAATCTTTGACATATTTAGTCATTTCATCTAAGTATGACTTAAAAGTGATACCATCATACATTTTTAGATATCTGATAAAAAGTCGTCCATAATATAAATATGTCAAAATTATGTGTTTAATCTTATGTACCCCTGGTTTAGCTACTTTCAAATGTTAATATGTGATGATTATGGACAATTCACCCTACCATTTGGTAAAATTGGATAAACCTCCTGCATTTTGTTTTAAAGTTGGTGAAATGAAGCAATGGCTGCTTAATCACCACGTCAAGATTGACGATAAGATTTCGAGTTGACAGAAGTAAACGATACGTTATTGGCGATATTTTGAAACAGCATGGCTATGAGGTTTTTAGACCAATTAAACTACTGTGGATGTTGTAAAAACCTTATGTTGGAAGACTGGACAAAACACAAAAATGTAAGGTAGTGTTTGTTCTAATAAATTATTCTCATATACTTTGCATGCTATAAATAGAAAGATCGCCTGTCATAAAATAGGAACACGAGGTACACAAAGGGTTAACGCACCCACTCAGCGGCAGCAAACAACTTTTTGCCACGTTAACTACTGGTGATATCTGCTGAATAGGATTTCAGGACCATCTAACGCAAAACACTGGTAACGCGCGACGCTCGAGCAACCTTCGAGGCACATAAATTACCCCATCTTTATCTCGTGCGCTGCTGCTGCGGTTATCTCAAAAAGGAAAGTGAAGATAGGGGGACACCATATAAAAACCAACTTTATGTAGTCGAGAGCTCGTCCGGCTGGGGCTCTTATAAAGTGGTAAAAGTCGATCCGCGGACTCTCAGTAATGGCCGGCTCTAAGTCACGCTACTAAATAAAAGGTCCTGTGCCCCTTCTAAGCGGCGAGTTTATTTTTACGTTAGTTCTGGACGTCAAGAAAGGACTTCCAAGTTAATTTCATAACTGCTAGAATCCGTATAGAGAGCATGATTGTTAAAAAAAGCATCAGTCAGTTTAAATTGATCTTTTGCTTCTCATGCATTTATAACTAAGGTGTAGTTAGAATATAGTTAAAGCATATCGGTTAAGCAGCACATAAGAACTAAACTGATTTTGAAGAAACATTATTTTCATTAATTAGTCACTACGGGAGTAACTATTTACAAATAGTGTGAAGCATTAATAACTCGATCAATTCTACTTACATTAACTCTACTACAGTGTAACAGTTGGTGATAAATAATAGGTAATATTGTATGGCTTGTAGTAGCAAGCCTTGTGTCAGACTGTTCAGGTTGCTCTTCTGACGTAACCTAACTATCACCGAAATGACAACCGGGACCGACAGCTTAACATGCTCTCTGAGAAATGGCGGTTTGGTAGACTCCCAGGTCTACTTATCATTTGTATGACATTTCCATTTGTCGTCTATTTTTCATCAATGTAAAATATTTTCTGTTTTCAGTAAACGTATTAACTTTTCTTGCATTTTCTATACTTCTAAGGCTGTCCTTCAATTGTTGTACCTAATATTTTTTCTTAAATGCTCGTGTATTATCTTATAATTTCTGATATACTGTAATCGGTATGGAATGAATCAAGGACATCTTGTATCAGCTTCTATCAAGACTCATCCGGTTTCTCTGTTCTTTTTTATTAACGAGTGTATTCATTGCATAGCTATTGATTTTCTAGATAGTTTGTGAGCATGTCTCCTCTAATATTTCTCTTGCCTAAGTAAATTACGAAGTCATAAATACATTTATCTTCTACAATTATTATTATTCTTGATATGGCTTCGTATATCGTTTATATGTCATTTCACTATATGTTTGATTTAATGACTCAGTAGTGAGATTTCAGAAATCTCATATCATGCAATGTCACCAGAGTGACTATAATGAAGCTATATTGCATTACATTAAATTAAAATTATTAAAATGTCTATTATCTATATGATGCTTCCATCATTTTTAAAGTACGTGCTTTTACTATCAAACAGCTGTATAAGATTACAGAACTCTATTTATTTTACTTACACCGCTGTCTCATCGCCTAAATATTCTCCCAAAATCAGGGCTTCAGTAATTATTTCCGAAGCTGGGCTTCATTAGAGCGTTACTTATTTAAAGACCAGGAAAGCTAATGAATTGTGTTATTTGAAACCCTAGCAAGAGAGCTGTTCTGGTATTATAAAATCGTTAGCAACGAAAGCTTCTTACTCTTAGCTTCCGTCGAGAACCTAAAATCTATTCCGTAAATGTAAACAGGATAATACTTTTTGCAATCACATCTTTAGATTAGACTGGAAAGTCTACACTGGGAGCATGAAAATAACGACATATTCGAGGTTGATTAAATTTCCTTCGTTCTCTTTCTTTATTTTGATAGACACATACCCATTATTGATAATTCCATCTAAGCTACTGACAATGGTTAGTACACATCTAAATGACGCTGACAAATACTGTAAAATGTGCTTTATGGGAGAAACATTACAGTAGAGGAGAAATGGCAGCTACTATAAGTGCAGATAGTAAAATAGTCAATTTACACCATTATAAGGGCCTTTAACATGCGCTACGAAGTAATTTTACTAGTTAAATGGAACCACTCTAAATAATAACACCAACGTTTTATGAAACGCTAGAATTACGTCCAGTGAAGCATCAACTGCAACGACTTGCTACTTGTAAATTTTACACTAACATAATAGTTATTTACTATACAAGTGGGATAAGAGCATCATTAATATACGTGTGTGTCAGTTACAAACGAGTGCGTATGCCTAGCACGAGTTATCTAAGCACACAAGTATATTAATGAAAAGCTACTCATAACTCCCAAGGGATTTTTCAAATTATACAAGAACGTGTTAGCAACCATACATTGAGGCACTCTTTGATGTTACTTACATATTTTTATTTTATGTGTACTTATGTCATTTTGAAATGTCATACTATTCTTACTAATATGCTAGTAAATAAAATATTGTATGCACCACGGGAAATATTCATGTTCTTTACCTTCGGTTGACTTACAGGGACACCTCAACCTCAACCTCAGAGAAAAAATCATATTCATATCTTCCTTAATGCATAAAATTCTATTAAGACTTGTCTTTGGGTTTTCAGCTATTTTTATCTATGTATGTGGGTCAGGTCGCCAATTTTTTGTTGGTGTGTTGCCTAACCTCATCTTGCATTTCTGCGTGAATATCGACAATTCTTGTGGTCTTGCAATTTTTCTTTTTTGAATATTGTCAGTATGGAGGGAGTGGTTCCCTATATCCATCTTGAGAAAATAGATTGAGAGATTACCTCCGGTGTGTGTTGGATCTCATTTAAATCCGAATTTGAATCCTATGCTATTTGGAAAGTTTTTAAAATCTTGTATATGCAGTTGGTGAAATTCATCTAGTTATAACAGGATCAGCAGGTATTTCATAAGCAAAATGTATCTTTCGCCCTCTTCGACGCTTAATGATTTGGTGGACATTTCGGGTATTTTTGCTCTCCCCCCTCCTCTTTGATATTCTTCTTTTTATGCTCTGTTGCCACCACGTGAAGAACCTGGAGAACAGATAACAGTAATCGGTTTTGAATGCCCCGTCAAGCTACGCTGACAGTTACCTTTCTCCGAAGTTGTCTAATGCACCTTTCCTTCGTTCTACTCCAAATCTCCACCTAGGGAAAGGCTCGCAAACTCAACCATAACGATTTTTTGACAGATTATCTACATCATAAATGTACAGCGACTCCTATAATTGGCCTAACGGCTGTTGGCTGAATACCAAAATAAATAAATAAATAAATCTCCTGTGACTTCTCCGTGGTCACCGGCCATCTAGACTCGGACATTTCCAGGTACCTCCTTGCAGTATCCCTTGGTGTTAAGCCGTCTATAGCAAGGTGAAATGTAGCACCTAGAATTATTTCGTGTGTATATGTCGGAGCTTATTGCAATGTTTTACTTGCGGTTTGCAGTCACGATTCGATGCAGATTGTTGAAGAAAATCTGGAAATCGGCTGCAGCTTTACTTATGGTGCGCCTGTTAAGTTAGTTATAATATGCTAAAATCTTTCAGTTTCTTTATAGTAGCAGTTAGTGTTAGACACGTTCGACAACCGACTTTTGCTATAACCTTGTGAGGGAGCACTGAAGCATTTGTCTTGGTGTTGGCTGACAGCTATTACACGAATTGAAGTGTACAATAATAACGAACTACATAGATGCAAATTTTTAACTTCCGTACCCCGTTCTCACACCGTATTCACTAAAGCTTGGAAGATGTGTGCGATTGAAGGGCATTTCGAGGAAATCGTACCACTACTCGCTCTTTATTTAATTTATTTTTGCTAATGGATCTTTATACAAACATAAATCCTTTCACATTTACAACAATACTATGAAACTAAGAATAAAATCAACGTCACATTCACTGCAATTACAATAAAATGAGAACTTAGATTAAAATCACATTATTGCAAATACATTAAAATATACAGAATTTATAGGGTTATACATCTTATAATTTTATTTGAATTTGAATTTGAAGTGTAAGCATTCGCCAATTCTCTTTTTCCCAGCAATTTCTGATATTTATCTATTTCTTATGGGAAATGTTTTGTCGTTCAGGGACTTCTATCAACAGCTGTAGGTTTTCTCGTTTGACCGGTTCGAACCAGTGGCGCGTCCGGTATATCCACCCCAACCTTCTCTAAGGGCTACTTGGCAAAACTGTACTACACCACAACACAATTTCTGAAATGCTTTATTTTCGTAAAACTCTATTAAGTATTATTTTAATTTTTGTATAGAAATTTCTCGTATAGCAGACTGGGAAACCTAGCTAGAATTAATGGATTATGAAGATGATAAAACGAAGATGAACGCAAATGTCGCTGTAAAGCGATCAACAACAAGAAGAAATAGAGGAGGTTGTACAAAAATACATATTAGACACAAGTTACGGCATTGTAAATGTGGTATACTTGTTGTTACGTGTTAAGCTATTTACAGAAATTCACATAATTAATTTCCGTATCACTAGTAAGTCAATATATTACCTACAATTTAATTGCAATACAATACATGCAATAAGTCATGTATCACGTTTCTATGTATAGTTATTCGTAAATAGTTTAAAGCTATTTATGTATCACTTCACGCTCCGACCTGTTGTGGTTGTCTATCCTAAATTTTCAAGGTTTTCCAACATTTTTGGTAAGCTGTTTCTGTGACACATGCCAATTTGTGCTGGTGCCGGGACGTTGCAATGTGAAATACACTTGCGAAATCTAATGTTTCATTTATTTAAGATTTTCGCTTGCATCTACCTTTGAGAAAGCAATATTGTGTTACGGCTTTGTTTATGAAAATTGGATGATGTCCATGGAAGAAATATTTTTCGTGATTTTCTCAAAAGCAGACGTTTTCTAGAATTGCAAACGGAGTAGAACATCTCAACGGTAGTCGAAATGCATTTTGTCTGTTTGTTTGGAAATTCCTTTCTACAAAAGACCCGATGTCAGTCCACCTTTAGGACACGATTGCCAAGGTATACATTACCTGTAGCCGAAGTTTGTAATGTGGAATAGCCGTTCAAACTTTTCACAATCTCCTGGCTATTCTGTAGGTTTATCGACATGGTTTTGCTCCTGGCTAGCTTCTGGAGCGCCTAAGTTCTACCTGCTAACCAGCAACAGGTCTTTCTTTAACTAACCTATTCCCATGCGTTAAGGAATTGAGCCACGATATAGCATTGGAGCTCGACACAACCTGCAAAATGGAATTCTTCGTAACTTGTTAGTGGTTTGCGTTAATCTTAATGTATTCGACAATTACCAGTTTCTTCTTCGTATTTAGATAAAGATAGTATACCTTAGAACTTACCTATTTAGGGCAAAGATTCCGAATCATTCAAGTCACTGTTTACTTAGGATAATTTGTTAATGTCAAAGTTAGATATGAATTGGATTTTGGATGCGTCTCACTTACCATTAAAGTGATCTTTTATTTGATTTAAAGCATTTTTGTACAGCGATCCGCAAGCTTTAGCTTCCCTTTTTAGAAATCAATGTTTGGGCTTTCACCTTAAGTTTGTGACAAATCAGCTCGGTTAAATTAAGCTTGATTATTCCCCTATTTCAAGATATTGTATTAATAATTCTCTCTACCGGTTGAAATAAAACCGATGATTTTAATTAATTACCAAGCGTATTCCGGAATTTGCTATCCGCCTAATCTGAACCAAGTACTTCGGGTCTGTAGGACTTAACCATTTATTATTAATAATATGAGTTTGTTCTTGCATTTGTGGGTTTTGGATCAAATTCAATCCGAACCCAAAATGTTACCTTTGTTAAATAACACTATTATTGTTATGCGTTTTTAGTTGTCATTTGAGAATATCGTGACCTCATTATAGGATACGGCGTAATCTTTTGGTAATGCAAATTGCTCATTCTAACATCAATTTTTGTATCATTTATTTTGCCTAAATCATAACTTATAATTATTATATTTATTACTTTTAAAACGACTCCTTTTTACTTTTGTGCATAGTTGCACTGTGATATCAACTGTGGTGTTTGAATCTGTGTATATACTGCCAAGTACTCTTTGGTTGATTAATTATAATGCCGCGTTATTTATGCCTGAGAATTGTATTTGTGCCCTAGCCGTCCTCTCCCCTTTTCAGGGATTGGTTTAGTAGCACATTTTTGACGTATAGCTTATTTGTTTAGTAAAGTGCCTGGGTTAGTTGCTACTTGGTGCCCATATTTTTTTCAGTTTTAAAGTTAGTCTTTCGCTTAAAGCACGACCAGCTCCACCTGAGCTGCCTTTGATATTCACCTAGTTAGCTGTCAGAGTGTAGAAAGCTAAGAGCTAGGAGACAAAATAGGAGGAAAAAAGAGATATAGTTTTTTGCCTGATGATATCAGATCATAGACTTCTTTTATTCTGGAGTTGTTATACGACTAGAAGGTTATATATCGATTCCGTATTATATTATATTTACATTGAGAGTATAATCCTGATGGCGGTAAATATTCGTTGAAATAAGCTTAAAGAATTCCAGTTGTTTAGTATCAAGGGGGGGGGGGTCGTAAACTAATATTAAAAAGGGTTCTCTCGTAGCCAAAATAACTGTACGTGCAAAGGTAGGGGCATACATTCTTGCTAGGGTGCCACCTGGTAGGCTGAATGGCACTGATGGACTTACAGAGGAACAAGACATTATGGAAAGGTGGAGACAATATTCTAGAGATCTACTAGAGGGAAATGATTTAATAATAACAAAAAAAAACACAAACGGAATAGAAATAAGTCAGACAAAGCCTTTGAATGAACCGTACGATGAGGACATAATGAGAGAAGATAAAGGTAGGGAAAGCACCAGGGCAAGATCAGATAACAGCAGACATGATAAAGGCAGAAGAGGAGCAGATAATAGACACACTAAAACTTATCTCAAACAAGGTATTGAATACAGGGAAAGCACCAGAACTACAGAGAGATTACCCTGTTAAGTGCAGTAGTTAAAATATACCTCAGAACACTGTAAAATAAACTAAAAGGAATTTTAGAATAAACAATCGAAGATTCACAGCAGGGCTTAGACCAAACCGAGATGCAAATTTTGTAATCCGACAAATAGCAGAAAAAGCAATTAAGGAAGATGGAGAGATTCACATATGTTTTGTTGATTTAGAGAAAGCGTTCGACAGGGTAAACAGAGAGGACATATGGAGTATTTTAGAGAAACGAGAAATATAGAAAAAAATAATACAAAGAGTAAAAGTTGTATACGAAGGAACCAAGAACTATGTAAGAGTGAGGCAGGAGACATCAGAGATGTTGGAAACAACAAAGGGATTACGACAGGGGTGCATATTAAGTCCCCTATTGTTTTCGTTAGTGCTAGACGAAGGAATCAAATAGTCAAAAACGAAAGTGCAACAGTACAAAACAGGACATTGAAAAATGGAAGATGTGAAAATATCTGAAACGCGGATGACATGATGATAATTGCCAAAGACGAAAAACCACTGAACAGGATATAAAAATACACAACAATCGCTTAAAATCGAGGAACTTGAAAATCAATAAGCAGAAGACGAAAACAATGATAATAAGTAGAAACGAGAAGACACGTGAGATAAGAAGTTTAAATATCTAGGCTTGGTAATATCACAGAATGGAAGACTTGATGATGAAATAGAAAAAAGGACAGGAGCAGCGGAGAAACTTTTCAGTGTCATAAAAAATATTTTTTTGGCAAAAAGAGAAATTCAAAAAGAAATAAAAACCGAAATAGTCAAGAAAGTGGCCACCCCAATTCTAATATATGGTTCAGAAACATGGACACTAACACAAAAACAAAAAAGTAGAATACAAAGCACAGAAATAAAGTTCCCTAAAAAAATCGAAGGAAAAACTAGGCAAGACAGAAAAAAGAACTCCACTTTTAGAGAAAACTTGAAAATAAAACCAACCCTGCAAGCAGTAGGTGGTGTATCTTGAACAAGCGTCCACGTTCGATCAGCAGAATTAAGCAACGCTCTCTCTGGTCAAAACTTGGATGGGAGTTCCACGGCTGCTTCTCCCGGCACCTCGTGGTACGGCTGCCACGGAAAAATGTTGGTCCCGGTTGTCATAATAACATCGTGACTGTCGTTAGTGGGGTTGGAAGTCCCCATAAAATGTACAGTGACGCCTATAATTGGCCTAACGGCTGTTGGCGGAGTGCGGAATAAAATAAAATAAACACGTATGTATAGTATATAGAAAAAATAAAGACATTTATTATTATTACTCTTATCGTTCTCTCGCTTTTATGCAGTTGGTTGATATATATGGATGAGCCATATCGGTCGTTGACAAGATATATGATGAGTCGAGACTACATTTGATGATGGTTGTAAATTCATGAAAGCCGAAAAGTGCAACAATAGCTTCTACAATATTATTGAATCCTACAAAAGAATAAAAAATAAGAAGCTAGAAAATAAATATTACATTTTGTTCCTAAAGACCTAGGTGCTACGAAAGTTTTTAGATTTTAAAATGTTACTTGTTATTTTGGAAAATTAAATTTAAAAAAATGTAGGTTATTAAAGTCAAAAGAAGCCCATTAAAAGAAAAAATTGCAGCGGTAGTCTAAAGAAAGGTTTTGCTTTTACCCCGTTTAAAAATACCAACTGCAAAGGACTCCTTTGCTATTTTAGTTTTTCTTCAATTAGACCCAAACCTACAAAAACAGTCCTTTGTAAACCGAAACGGCTCTATCAGCTCGTAACTCACCGCGCAACTTTTAGCAACGTAAAAAGTGGACGAAACAATAATAAAGCAGCCAGACTAGCATGATAGTGCTGACCTTCAGTAAAACTAATTATATAAATCACATCCCGACGTCTGCTCCTGAGAGCACTGCAGCAAATAGTCGCGGAAATATTGTGTATTTGTATGTTGGCTGATATAGGTGCAGAAAATTAGAATTGTGACAATAATGTCGAAGTTAAACCTGAAAGCATTTCCTTTTAGAAAAAAAATTGCCAGAAAGTTATGTTCGAAATCTTACTCTTTTTGATAATTAATTTCTATATGGTTTATTTCCGGAAGGATGAAAGGTATAAATAATTACAATTTTGCCCATTTTGTAATTTAATGTTTCAAACCTCTACCGATCAATTTAGAATTCGAGAAGCTGAATGTGTTGCTATTGGATTCAGATCAATTCCTTTGAAACTAGACAATCCTATAATTACATCATCTCTGTGGACTACCTCTACATTTTCAGCTTACCAACTTTAAAATAGCACCAGAGTAGAATATCCTGACGTCAACTAGTTCCCAGTCACAACCCAACTACGTAAATTAGTTTTAGATTTGGCAAATAACGGCTTAATTTTGCAATTAACCTTAAAGCTCGAAGTTTAGGAATAAAGGGCGGAAGGTAATTTCCAGGAATTAACGTCGCCTCACGATGAATAATTAACATTTTTCTTTCGATTTTCGCCAGACTAAACTCATGCTGAAAATAGTCTCACAAGCTGTAATAGTTTTGCCAAGTCTTTGGAAAGGCACATAAAATATTCAGAAGCTGCGCTGCAGTTTACCTTGGCTGGATTTGTGACCAGGTTTAGACCAAGAACGGTGGCCATCCAATAGTTGTAATAGGATTTGAAGCCCTAGTTTTATTTGTAATGCATTCTCTTCGTTCGGATTTAGTGCAGTTGATTTGATCTGCAGTGAGGACATATAAAGTTCTGGTTTTGTAATCGTTGTTCTTTTAACAGAACTGAGCCGGGAGAAATAAATGCTATGTGGCAGTGCGTAGATAATATACAGATGCTATTAATGTTATTTAATAGTATACTTTTACAGCACACCCATTAAACCTACCACTAAACGCATCACTCCATTAAATTCAAATAGAAATATTTTGAAGTGCGATGTTGCCTTTAACAGAACAGTTAAATGTCAGTATTTCAAAAACAACATGCAGGGTGTAGAAATGCTTTACGTACCATATGGATTTCAATGGTAATTTTTTAATATGAAAACATTTGCTTCCCTAATTATTTTAGAGCAAACTTACATGGAAGTGTTTTGTAGAGAAAAAAATTCTGTATCCATTTATGCTAGTATTTGTCATTTTACATTTCGGAAAACCAAATATTTAAAGAAATAAAATTACCATTTTTAGACAAATCAGTGGTGCCTTGAAATTATTGAAGCATCTCAAAGCATCAACAAATTAGTTTGCTCTTTATTTGTTTGCATCTGTCAAATGTAGCGGCAACCATGGCACTTATTGCACCTGATCTGCTTCCAGCATACCACCACTTCACAATTTGCACTGATTTTTGAAAAAATGAAAATTCTAGCTTCTTTCATTATTCGGTTTTCTGACGTAAAATGACAAAAATGATGGCATAAATGGATGCACAATTGTTTGCTCTACAAAAAACCTATTTACAAGTTTGCTCTAAAATAATTGGGAAGCAAATATTGTCATATTAAGAAATTACCATTGAAAACCCTATGGTGCGTAAAGCATTTCTACGCCCTGTATATGTGACTAATATGAACAATGTATAAAATATTCGACAATAGCTGGAGCTGGCGATTACTCAGTGTCGTTACTATCACAGTAAACTGGTGTGACAGTGACGTCACGAGTTACAACAATGATTTATAAACCCATTAGGCTGGTTACAATGCGACGTGTATATGAATAATGTTTATTCACAACTAAATATGTAATAAGGTCATTACTGACTTTTAAAAAGTTGAAAAATGAGTCTTAACCAACTCCCACTCCGGGCGGGAAGTAGATTACCATGACAGTGAGTGAGAAGTAATCCATTCCCGACCGCTGTAATAGCAACATATTTTCGCCGCACTGTATTATTATTGGTTTAACGTCAGTTGTGACAAACTGTCAAATAAATGTTTCCAATTATTGTTTAGAATAAAGTGGTTGCGAATAAAATAGTATGTACACCACGGTGACAAGTTTCATTTCTGTCTGGAGATAAAGTTAATATCGACGCTCGTGTCTCGGTTAATTACTTTACTACAAATCTCTCGACAGTAATGAAACACTTTCCAGCTTGGTATGTAACAGACTCTTACTACCCTCCCTGACGGTGAAAAATAATATAAGATGTAATTCTAATTATAGAGCTATGTAAGTTCTAGCTACTGGGGAAGGGAAGGTAGAAACGTGCAGGAACTAAAAGCTCTGTAAAAGCTGTCCAGAAGATATGATAACTATAAATATAGTGGAGGGTTAACAACGTCTACATGAAGACAAAGTGAGCCTGCAGCTTGAAGTATCGAGATTCAAAGATCTTCAACTCCGGGAAGATTCACCTGGTGCCGTGGGAGGGCTTTCTCCAGAGTGGTGGTTGAGCTGTCCCAGGGCAAGGTCGAACTGGTATTTGACGCGGATCACGATTGAACTACGAAGATGGTCGCTGTAACGGCAGAGATGTTTAAATCTGGCTATAAAGGTTGACGAGTCGTACGAATGTGAGAAACCAATCCGGTTTTTCCATCGGTTGTTGGCGGCGTCTAAGTTCATATAAATCTAATCAGATACCAGCTATGCAACCACGGCAACATTTCTAAACTTTCACTGCTTTTTACATCGCAAGCACTACGTAAAGCGGATCGCCTTTCCTAATACACGCCTCGCTTCTTTGATTGTCTACCACTTAATTCCGTACATCTGGACTTGTTGCTGGTATAAGCTTTACGCGACGTTGCCGCACTCACGGGGCGGGGTTCATAGGCGTACGCTCCGAATTTATACTGGAACGAAATTAGCATCAGTTTACATCAGTCCATTCAAGCTGGAATCCCCCTTAAAAACTTGTGTTATTATTGTTCCCGAAAGCTATATACTTAAAGTGAACCTACTATTCATTATAAGCAAAGAAATCAAGCCACTGAAGATCTTTCAGAAAGAAAATCACCAAAGAACGCCATAATGAAATTTATAGCTGCATCACATAGATACGTAAGTGAAAAATAAGTGTTTTAATACTGGTTTTATATACAAACCTGATAGTGGTATGAATGCCGTTCGGAATTAACACCAATTTATACGTTTCTCTTTAAGGGACAATTGAAAGTCGAAATTCAACATACCTCGACAGCATACTTTTCGCAGTTTAGTTACAAGAAACGATTAGTAGATTAGCTTTAGACGATTAATAGTAATTTATTATACAAGGCGATAAAGTTAAATTTTATCCACGAGTGAATCGTTTAACGTCGAGATGTTAATGATTCAAGAGTGGATAGAAATCACTTTATCGTCGTGTATAATACAATATTTTTTTCTATAGCAAGAACTTTAACAATTTCAAAAGAAAATAAGGACAGTCAATCACATTTCAAAATGTCAGCAGCTAGATTGGGTTGCTACGATAATGCGAAGCTGTCATATTTAATTTAAACAAAAGTTAGAAAATTAAATTACTTTCCCCGCTGCTGATCATGTCAGTCAGTGATACAGCCTTAGCCAAAACGTGTGAGTCGGTGATTATATTTGTTTGCTGCTTTCCCTTGACGACGGAACTTAATATTATTATTAAGTTCCTAGGATAATAAAATTAGCAAAGCAAGATGCAGATTTAGACGTTTTGTTTATAAATTGCAAGTATTTATGTGACATGTGACACTCGCAGGTAACACGACTCACGAAAACTAATCCTGGTGACAGGTGACAAACCAAACGATTTTTTTAAATTTTAGGAAAATTACGATGAGCAGCGGGAAAAATATAATAAGATAACTCGGAATGTATCGTCTATTAACATTTTAGGCAGGCAACAAGCCGCGACTTCGTCTTGGCTTGTACTTGCCTACCTCAAATGTTAATAGGTCCTTACATTCCTTGTTACTTAAATAGCTATTATCTATTCTTGATGTTAAAGTGCTACTTTATCTACCCTTGCTGTTAAAGTAAAACTTGACCTTTTGTTTTGAGTTGATAAAAGCACACTTTAACATGTACTATAGAAAAAAAAAATTATTATACGAAATACAACAAGGTGGAAAACTGCTTTACTAACTAATTGGAGGGGGGGGGGTGATAATTAAAATAGTAGTAGATACGGAAACGAAGTGATTCACCTTACTATACCTGGCACTCCTCCTGAAAAGGAGATTATTATTATGCTGGACAAGAAAGCAAAAGTATCCTTTATCTAATAGACTTGTCTGTCCGGGACGCTGTTTCAGCAGCCAAACCGTAAGAGATAGAGAAAAAAGTTATTAAAGTTATATGTTTGGAATGGTCATGTCAGGTCAGGAACCGAATTTCAGTCTCTAACACTAATTATTATCTTAATTATTCTAATCCTAACTCTTTAGGTTAGATTCTAGGCAAATTTTATCAAGGCGAATGCGACTGGTAGTTTGCTACCAACAATGACGTCATATACGTACGTGTGGTGAATACGCGTTCTATTTGCAAAACGGTCTTTTTTGTTTTATTAAATGAGACATTTGTCTCACTGGACTGCTAGTCTATATATATAATAGACTTGTCCGGGACGCTGTTTCAGCAGCCAAACCGTAAGAGATAGAAAAAAAAGTTATTAAAGTTATATGTTTGGAATGGTCATGTCAGGTCAGGAACCGCATTTCAGTCTCTAACACTAGTTATTATCTTAATTATCCTAATCCTAACTTTTTAGGTTAGATTCTAGGCAAATTTTATCAAGGCGTATGCGACTGGTAGTTTGCTACCAACAATGACGTCATATACGTACGTGTGGTGAATACGCGTTCTATTTGCAAAACGGTCTTTTTTGTTTTTTTAAATAAGACATTTGTCTCACTGGTTGCTAGTGACATATAATACGGCAACACGCCAAAATAAATATATTTTCTCGGGGACAGTTGCAAATGCTGAGACCCGCTGTAAACTAACGTTAATCTAGGTATACGCTTGACGTCATGGCAGTATAGAAACTTTTCAAATCAGTTTTGACGGCCTAGTGACAACTTAAGCACCGATTTCAAATAGCGATCTGCACACCCAGCTGGGATGCGCTCAATATTTTAGTCCGATAAACGGCCAACTCTTTAAATGTTTCATACATGTCTTGATTCCCATAGCAAATATTGGCGGGCCGTTAATAAAACACTGAAAGTAGTTGCAGTTAACTCAATAGAGTTCTGCCGGACAGCTCTGTAGGTCAGCGTTGGTGTTGCCGTCGTCGATACAGTGTGTTTCCAGCACAATGGAAGGCGGGATCAGTAAAGTGTTGACGATATCTGGTACAAAACTGAAATGAAGTTCTATGATACCCCAATGAGACAATAACAGAACGTCAGAGATAAGGTTATGCGTAGGAAGTTTCTAGATTAAAAAAAATCCGAAATTGCCAGAAAGGCATTAAGATTCTTCAATACGACAATCAAATTGCACAAAACGGCACACGCCGAACCCACCGCACCTAGCTCGACGGTATGTGGGTACCTCGCTTCTGCATCGCACCCATCGTTCTAGTATTAGCGTGCAGAATTTCAACAGAATTGCTTCTTTCGGCGGCATAAAACCAGTGGCGGCATCAAAATGTCAAATCGATCTAAGATATCAGTTAAATGACTGGTCTTTGTAACAGTTTTTGAGAATGTATGTGTACCTATTGGGCTTTTAAAACTGATTGTTTTTAGGGAAGCAAAAGAAATGTGGTTATGATCGTGATAGATTACCTTGCATTATATGTTATTACTTTGGAAATATTCGATGTCTAAGTAACTTAACTCAACCTTATTGTTTAACAAATAAGTCATAGCTTTCAAGACTAATTTAAATTAAATAATAGAAACCAAACATTTAAAAACGTGTATGATAATTCACGAAATTATCAGAAAAAAAAACTATTGCGACTCAATTTACCCTCTTAAACGCGAAGAGCGTAATATGCAATTACCTTGACGGAATAGCTCGATTAGAGTAGAAGTTATTCTGTTTCAATATTATTTCCCTAGCAGCAGAAACCGTCGTAAGAAAGGTCCAAAATTTCTCGAAGGTTCAGATTCGTAGTTTTCTTATAAAATGGCATTGAGAATTTAAGAAAATGTTTTGGGGGCCACTGAATTTGTAAGGAAACGGCATATATTCAAAAGCGGGAGGATAACAAAAGCCTTAAAATTATTAACGTTATTTTAGAAAAAATATGTCAGAAGTGTAAAGCAATTCCAGTTAGATAAAGAAATTGGACAAGACCTGAAATTGGTCCATTTCGACTTATTCCTTTCATCCTGGCTTCCTTTCAAACTTCTCGAGCCATATGTATTGTCATTTTCTAAGGAGGAAGGTAATTTATCTTGTAGACAATATAGATAAACACTATATGTTAATCTATGTGAGAGGTCGATGGGACAGACTCGATTCTATTAAATTGTCGCCGATTCAAACCAGAAGCTTGTCGATTGATAAAAAGTTTTTCTTGAAAGACTGAATTATCATACAACTCTACACGCAAGTATTGAAACCTGTTTAGACATATGGTGTTCAACTATAGGGTTATACTAAAGTGGAATGCACCCTTACATCAGAAACAACGGTCTTCACAGTGACCTGAAAATGGAAGCGGTGACTTGTGAAATACAAAAATTTGCAAGGAAACAAGAAGAAATCTATCAACTGAAAGGCATCACTGGGTGAACTGTTAGATTAAACACATAACTAGTAAATTAGGATAAAATAGCATTGCTTATTACTCTAAAGGTCTAGATTATAATTTCATAAGATACTGTACAGTGATTTAAGTGCTTTAATAAATAGAAAAAAGCGGCACTGTAACAAACGGAAAATAATGTAGCTGTAGTTTCACACGAGCTAGTGCCCTCTATTCGAGAACTATGCCGTTGTGTGGTCGCCCGTCGAGTGCTAACTGTTGAATTAACAACAAGTTAGTGAATCCTTGTCTATATTATCTTGTCCAACATTTGTACCAAAAGTGAGCAGTTGTTGCTAGTAGTGTTTTAAACCTACAATAAGTGCTCCGGGTAGCTGCATATTCAGATTCCTTCATAACGAATAAGGACGTCAGCATATCGACCAAGTGTACTCTTTATAAGTACTTACTAGGGTGGTTCTAATTTTGCAACCTTGGAATTTTGTTAGTCGCACCCCCTAAAGCCGTTCCAATGCCAAAAAAACTAACCCATACAAATTTTGAGCCCAATCGAACAATATTAACACGTGCCACCGAGCCTCGGAAGTTTGCCAATTGCAGATTTTAATTTAATTCACTTGTTATCAATTAATATCTGACGAACCGGAAGTGCTATCGAAATTTTGATAATAACATAAGTAAAAGGAAATTTAATATTCTACAATTTAGTTATATATGAAATTTCTCCGCAAACCTACTGGATGTTAAAAAAAATGTGTAAAGTATTAGAAAAACGTAATAATTCCAGATTTTTTTTTCTATTTTTAATTTGAAAGCGTAGATATTACAATTTTGAAGTTAATTCCAATCCATTATTCAATTATAGACTAATTTTGATAATACAAGTAAATAGATATTATGATATAATATAAATGTTTGAAATTCAGTAATAACAATTTTCTACCTATTGTAAGGATATTGAAATATTTTTGGAATCACTTATTTAAAAAAAAACTGGAACTGTCGAACACAGTTAATTTGTTTGTCAATGCAAACCAGGTGTTTAGAGGGAGGAAATGCCATCACATGTGGTTTACTGTAGTAGCGTCACTAGGATGTCATTTGTTTTTCGGGCCATTCAAACAGAAAGAGAGATCCGAAAAACAAATGACATGCTAGCGACGCCACTGCTCTGGTTTACTGGAATCTGGAACCTTTGTTCTGTTACGCTAGTTGAAAGCATTGCGAAAGGTGAACGGTATTACTTGTGTTGCGTGTTGAAATATTTTGAACTATACTAAATTTCAAATAAGCATGCAGTACTTGGAACTAAGTAGTAATCATAACCACATCCGTGATTGGTTAAACTAAAGACATCATTACAACCATCTAAAAATAAAATACTGTTTCAAAATTTGCAATTTGACATTCGGTATGAATCTTAAAAATATACATATAAGGAAAGCCGATAAATAGTGGATAAAAGAAGCTGGCCTACAACCTTTATTTGAATTATATAGGACGAAATTATTGTAAAACACGAGCAGTCACACAAACTTATATTTTCCTAGTGTAAAACTGAGTTTGACTTCAGAGCGCCATCTACTGCACTCTTAATTTGAAATTTAGTATAGTGTCGTGCATATTTTAAAATTATAAAGCATAAAATGGCCTCAACGTCAAAGGTTCTTCGTGAAGAAGAATAAACATTTTTATTAGGAAATAATGATGCACATCAAATTATTGGTAGTTAGTTGCCCTCACACAAACAAGTTTTACAAGTACTTTGTTTAATATGCGTATAGTTAAATTGAATTTACCTGAAAGTGCAAAATTAATTATTCAAGAAGTAGTTGTGTTTTGGTAAAAATCACGGATTCCAGCTAAGGAAAAACATCATTCTGTACAAAAGCTGGAATCGTTATACTCTGAATGAAGGAGTCTGCTAAAACAAGGAAATAAAAGAACGGACTCAAAATACTAAGGAACAAGAATTTGTTGAAACATTTTACGACCTGTTCGATATCGCACATGCTAACGCTCTACAATTAATAGATGTAGAAGAAGATAAACAGTTTTTGCTTCTTCAAAGGCAAAAAGGGCGAGCAGATAGTATGCTTGGTGTTGATATCAGGTTACATCAACAAGAGAAGAGAACTGAATAACGACTGGAAAGGGAGATACAAGGAGAAAACGAACTTACGAAGAGATGGAAAATTTAAGTATATGTAATTGTTCACTTCACGTTACAAGCGTTATTGAAGAAAATAATGATTAAACTGATCAAAGGATATAATAGGTTAATTACCAAAAAAGAAGACCAAAAGCAGTACTTGCTACAAGTTGTTAGTGATTGTCGACGTCAATATCCGGATTCCAGTAAAGCTTCTTTAGCAACAAAAAAGTAACTATTGGGATTCATTATTTTACTTATAGTTAACTTGCTATATTTGTTTTATTCTTAAATTTGTAAATATAATTCTTTAAATTTATGTAACTTCAGTTATTATTTAATATTGTTCGTTTTACTTAATTTGTAAATAAATATATATGCTCAACTCTATTATAGTTTTAATTATGTATTAATATAAAAAAGCAGTTTTTCAAGAATTTTTATCTTTTTCTAATACTTAAAGCATATTTTTGAAATTCCAAAAATGTTACGAAGAAATTGCATATAACTAAATTTGTAGCAAATTAAATTTCCTTTTATTTATGTCATTACCAAAATTTCGATACGACTTACTGTTTGCGAGATATTAATTGATAATGAATGAATTAAGTTAAAATCTGCAATTTGGACATTTCCAGGGCTCGGTGGCACGTGTTAATATTATTCGATTGGGATCAAATTTTGTATAGGTTTGTTTTTTCAGCATTGGAACGACTTCAAGGGGTGCGACCAAAAAAATTCGAAAAAGTTTTTTCTACTAAGTATAACGTAGAACCACCCTAGTACTTACATAATAGTATAAAGTACTTTCATGGAGTACAAGTGCAAAACTCTTATCTGGTTGTACTCGTAACAGGTTGACAAATTAAACACCGTCGAACGCTTCGGAGGTGTGCATAAATAGCACTAAAATAAAAGGTTACAGTTCAAACATTAAGCTACCAACGCAATGGTAAAGTTCGAGGAATTCTGACGGAATTCACAAAAACGTTTAAAAGTTAAAACCGCAAATAGGTTAGATGAGAAATTTTTTCTCTGCTGCTCACGTGAAGAAACTCTTACTCCTGGCAAGAAGCCATTTTTTTACTCTAAGTGTGAATAGCTGCATATCTCGCCTAACTGGGTCAAGGTAGCGTTGACATAATCAGCATATGAGGGACACGAGAGACCTCTGCCAAACTAACACAATACGACGACGCTCTCACTCGCGTGAGGCGTGACCGCGGTTAAGAATGGCGTTTTTAGGGCCATTACCAGTCTAGCTCAGGGTAAAGGGTGTTAAAGAAGAATCATCGTTCTTCGCTCCTGTCAAAAGATAACGATTGGTTTAAAGTTTCTTTATTTTAAAGTTAATATTAATATCTACAGTTTTTCCAAAGTTAACCTAAAGGAAATGAATATTGATAGCATTGGTATTGTAGTGGTTCGGTGGAGGGCATCTCAATGGGCGAGATGCTGAACCGGTGTCGAGGCGTTGCCGGCGGCAAGCTGGGACTCTTGGCTGCGATCGACCTGGGCCAGGACTTCTTGGACCTGGAGCTCGCGCCCTAGCGAAGCCCTTTGGAGGCGGGGGCTGTCTTCACGTGCTGGATGATCTGCAGGGGATGCGGGCGGAGGCTTGGGGCATCAGTGCCGCGGACAGGTGGACCCTCGGTGAAGTAGTGCGCAGCCAGGGCGTCGATCCCTTGCGGCGCGCGCTCAGGCGAAGTCCGCCTCGTGGCGCGGGATTCCTGGGTTCCTAGGCGGACTTGGTGGTGGGCGTAGAGCCGGACGGATGGCAGCTAGCTGGGACTCACAGTGGTCAACAAGCAGCTAGCGCAGACCTAGAGCTTGGGGCGTCTTGGGGCCGTGCAGAAAAACCACGAGCGGAGACACACTTCGGCGGCATGCAGGGGATGCGGGCGAAAGTTTGGGGGGTCTTGAGCCGACCCGGGCACTTCTGATGGCGACACACTCCGGGTGCAGGCAGGTGAAGCGGACCTCGAGCGTGGGGGAGGCTGGCGGCGGAGCCAGACGTCGGCTATCCATGCTTCCTCTGTGGATGCCGTGGCGGAGGCGGACTTCCTTTACGGAGGCGGCGGCTGGCGGCCTTCTTCTGTGGATGCAGCGGTGGCGGATGGCAACTGGGCGGCGGCCGCGAGCTTCCTGTGTGGATGCTGCGGCGGCGGCGGGCTTCGTCTACGGAGGTGGCGGCTGGCGGACTCCCTCTGTGGATGCAGCGGCGGCGAATGGCGATCTAGCGGCGACGGCGACCTTCCTTTATGGATGCTGCGGCGACGGCGGGCTTCCTCTACATATGCGGTGGTTGGCGGACTCATTCTGTGGATGCAGCGGCGGTGGCGGCGAATGGCTTTTTTTGCTGAGCGGATCTGGGTTCCAGCTCTGTATTGTTTCTAAGACCATAGGTCGATTAGAAAGGATGATTCGAGACCAAGATCTATCGAATGCAAATTATGAGTTTTCTGGGTGGATGGCGGCGTGTAAGGCGGCAGCGGGGTGAGCGGCGGCAGCAGACGGCGCGAGCGGACAGCCTTGGATGGCGGCGATCCTCCTCGTCAGAGGACGCCGCAAGGGGCATACGGCGGCGGCTTCCTCGGAGCGATGCGGGCTTTCTCGGAGCCATGCGGGTTTCCTCGGAGCCATGCGGGCTTCTGGAAGGGAGCGGCAGCTTTCGTGGTGGCAGGCGATTCGAAGGCGATTCTTCTCGTTAGCCGACGGCGTTGGACGGCAGCGATCCTCCTTGTCAACAGATGGTGCAAGGGGCGGACGGCGGCAGTTTCCTCTGAGCGGATCAGGGTTCCAGCCCTAGTGTACCTTCCAAGACCAAAGGCCGATTGGAAGGTAGCGGAAACTCGAGACCCGAGGATCGATCGAATACCTGTTTTCCCAATTCTCGCTTCTTATAAACAGAATCCACCACCGCCGATTCCCCCGTATTTTCATCGGTTTATTTGATTTTAGATTAACTGTGCCGCAGCGTTTTTATTTAAATCCGGCGGGTTTTATTATGGTGCCCATCGTTTTCCTTATGAAACGGCGCATTTAATGACACCATACACGCCCAGGGTAGCGTTGATATTAGACGATTTGTCTTTAATTGGGGCTTATTTTTATTTGTTTCGGAAATGCTTGCATTAAGTTATTTACGGCTACCCTTTTCGTTTGTTGGCCTAGTTCTTGGATAGTTAATCTTCACACTTTCGCTCTTACCAAATAAGCTAACGCCTATTAAGAAGCTTAGCACGTTTCCTTTGTTAGTTTGAGCGGCCGGCGAGCTGGAATTTGCATAATTCCCATTTCCTTGGAGATTTAGTGTGCCGAATCTTGAGCGCTTTTGTCTGAGCGCGGAGACCGCTTGAATTTTGCTGCCTCGGTGTATTAGGGGTCAATTTGCCCTATGAAAGTTGTTTTTAAAATTCCACTTGGCCGTGCTGTATTTTGGTCAGCGGATTTTGCAGTTTCTTTGTTTCATGCCAAAACCCGGCGTTTAGTTGAGGCGTTTATGAGCGCGTTTTTATTAGGCATGGCATCCTCTCCTCGCACTGTTTTTGTTAATTGAAACGGCTTGAATTTCGCGATGTTTCTGCTGCTTGCAATATCAAAGCGGGATTCGAGGGCGGAAACTGACAGAAGATAATTTTTTAATGGGCCGTGATTTGACGAATGGAAAGCACGGCATTGATCGTATGTCAGAATCATATCAAAACTTTCAGGGGGGGGGCTTTCAAATGCTTTAAAACCTTGAAGAAAAGTTGATTCTGAACCCGATACTATCGGCTGCAAACCATAGCGCATGTTAGAACAGAGACGAATAAGCTGTTACACAAAACGTGCAAAACCTTACCCCAATTCTGGGCCAGACATAACTTTGATTTCCCATCAAATTTCGCTAGCAGACTTCGCGGATTTAAAGTTATAAATAGAATTGAATATTAAGATAAGAATTACAAACGAATCGCTTTGATCTATTTGAGCTTTCTGTTAAGGACGATTTGTGGAAACTTTATTTTGATGGAAGGACAAAATTCTTAAAACAAAAAAGAGAATACATAAACTTCGTAGGAATACAATAGCCGAAGAGTTTATTGATCTTCTTACTGAACCTGAAATGATGGTGAATCTATAATTTAGTGAATTTTGTTGAACACCTGAGTTCATTCGCCGTATGTAATACAAAAAAAAATCGTTGAGGCACTGGGCATTTGTATCTCTTACTTCGTTCTACCGACTATTCTTTTAAAAACCTGTACGCCCCCTTCGACTGAGTGTACAAAGTAAATTTTCTAAAGGAATGACTAATGAATTAAAATATCTAACAGCACTCACTCCTCCTGAGTAGCTTTGCCGGCCCGTTGAACGCTTTTGGTTACGAGACTGTTGTAGGTATTTGCAGCTCGCTATTCGGCTTAAATTGAAGTGTTGTACGATTGTTGTCACGCTATTCTTGTACTCTGGCGTATTAGAGCGTGTAGGGATGACAACGAAACACGCTGTGCTAAAGATAGTCACATTCGTTGGGTGTCAATTAGTTATTAATCAAAAATTTGCAATGGAAACATGCTTACGTTTTTTTTTTGTTTCAGGTTCGTATGCTGTTTTCCACTATTTTGAAAAAATAGAGAAATAGAGAGCTGATAGCAATGCATATAGTATACAGGTATTTGTAACTTAATTTGGAATTTATAAGAGTTACGCCAAGCGCCCTGTGCATGGACACACAATACACAAAATGTTAGTGACAAATCTTTTTTGGTAACTGCCTTCTGAACAATTGTATGCAATCACAATACGCGTAATATAGTGAAAGAAATAACTCGATTGATATGTCTCCTAAAGAATTACGACGAAAGCCCTTATTTGTGAAGGATTGTCCAACGGTAAGTACCCTAATTAAGGGAACAATCCCGCGCCCAAGCTTATCAGTTCTTTGCATTAAGGTTTCACACAAACTAGCGAAGTAGTCGGTCTGATAAGTTGTGGGGTTCTCGAGTTATCGTGTTTACATGCATCCTGTGTAGCATACCTAGTGGACTTTTCTTAATGTTCGGACTTTCCTCTAACGCCAAAGTGGTTGAGGTTTTTACAAAAGTTATGCGGCTTTATGAGACCCTTCATATAACTTTTGGTTGGTTGAGAGGTTACAACGAAAATGGTAAATTTGTATAAAATGGCCGGGGATGCAACGCATAGCTGGAATTATGAATTTCGCTTAGTGGCGGCGCGTGATAATTGTATCTGGGGGGCTCAATAAATAATTATTAATTACTCATCCACATTCTGTAGAGGTTGTAATCCAAGTATAGCCATGATTCGGAATTTTAATAATTCAAAATAATACGTCATTTGCACAGAACAAAAAGTATTGAAACACAACACAAAACGTACAATTTATTTATTTATTTATTTATTTAATTCTCACTCAACCAACAGCCGTTAGGCCAATTATAGGCGTCGCTGTGCAGTTATGAGGACTTCCAACCCCACTAACGACTGTCATGATGAGATAAGAAAAATTGGGACTGTTACTATGTTGCGGTTGCCTTTACTCTTGCATTGAATTGCTTCTGGGGAACACAATATTAGTAAATATGACAAGATAAGCTCGCGAGTTTAAAGCGGTTCGGCTGCAAAATCGGTAGCCTTCACGTCATATTGAAACTGTAATATCGCCGATTCTGGAGCGACAGCGTTTATCCCGTAATTTCCATATAAGTTTGAAGCAAATTTCGAAACCTTCTTTGCTTGGTGTAGTTATATGATATGAGCGAGTGTGTTAGCATATAACTGGTATTATGTTGACATACTTCTGAATATTGTTTTACATTTTTTAAGCTGTATCGTATACCGATCTACTAATCTCGTTACTTAAAGCTTGTTATATTTCAACGGTAGGAAAAATGATGAAATATAATGTCATTTATAGAATAGTGACTTTTTAGGTTGTTAACGGCTGGGAGACTTGAGCTCTAGACCTCTAAGGAGCAACTGCCACTGATTTCTTTGGTTTCACTGAAAGTAGCTATTCTTGTACCTGTGCCTGCTTCGAGTTTGGAGCCATCTATGTAGGCGGTCAACGCCGTTTGATCCTCGTGGTAGGTGGATAGAGCGATTCCAGATCGCACCGCCGGTTGTGGCTTTGCACGGGTTGGGACGAGCCGTTAAAACCTTTCTCCGATAACATTGCACGTATCGAATATTTCCATCGCTCTGGTCGGCGTTGTCCTATACCTCTTGGTCATGGCCATCAGGAAGGGCGTTTGCATTATTGCATTCAAATGCTTGGCTACGCTGAGTCTGCGCCTTTAATTTCCCTTATATCCGTTCCATATGTGAACATTGGTTTGGTTCATACCCCAGGTCGCTCCGCAGATTGTGAATAGCTTAGCTTACAAGCCGTTTCTGCGGTCTTCTCTCTCAAGGTCTTGGTGTGTGGTGTACAGCCTAATTTCCTATCTGTGGCCACCCCTAGATACACTAGAAAGTATTCTGGCTGTATAAAATGATAGATCAACTACTGTTTCCGGTTCCCGGAGCAATCCGGTTTGTCCGATGAACATGAATTTTTGCCTTTACTACATTGTACTTTATTTGTCGTTTCTAGCTCAGTTCCTGAACTTTTCTTCTGCTAAGGATAATACTCTTGTCGATGGCAAATGCTTCGACGACATATCGGTGAACCATCCTTCCATTATCACCAGCCAAGGTATAGGGGCCGTACATAACCTTTGGGGGCATACCCTGGTAGTACCTTTTGTGCAGCTGTGTAGATGGATCTACCTCTCCGAGAGGTAGCTCTAGCTGAGCCGTCCAAGATTCTCGTGGCAGCCCATGCTTTTCGGAGTGATAACTAGCGCCGGGTCCCATGCGCAGTTAAATGTATTTTGAATGTCCGGTGTAATTGATAGTGAATGGTATCCTTTTGCTTTATTTGTATGGATCCTGTCCACTTTTGCTTGGACCACAAGAATAGTCTAACTCGTGGAGTAAAATGGTGGATTTCCTCTTGGATTTATTCCGAGTTTGTTGATTCTTCTCCTATATTATGCAAGACAAAAAACTGGAACGCGCAATATGTTCTGTTGTACATGTGACTGCTTTCTAACTTAATTTCCAACTTGTTTAGACGTTGCCGTGGATCAAACTTGTTAGAGTAAAATTAATTGTTTCAAGCTTTGTTTAAGTTAATCAAATAGTGCTAAAAGCTCTATCAAAAGATGTCCCAGTTTTTATTTTGGTCTTGGATAGTACATCTCTGGCTTTCTTCATGTCTTTCTAGTAGTCATCCGGAAAGGTGTTTAATTCTGACAGGGCTTCAAAGCACGTTTTGCGACCAAGCGAATTCCTATGTTGCGTTCTGGACCTGGACGTATTTCTACTTAGAATATGGTATAGTAACCATATGGGTCACCCACGGCATTAATTAACTGTGTTCTAGTTCAGTGGCTCTATCGCAGCTCTAGTCTACGTTTGGTATTCATCTCTCATTGAGAGAGCTTTCTAACTTTTCGCACCTTTCTTCTGTGTTGAGCCAGTTTCCAACAGAAGTTCTCCCTTACGCCCATTTTGCGTTTAATTTTCTAACCGCTAAGGCCGCATCCTCAGCATTTTTGCACGGTTACCGGAGTTGCTTAATCTGGGATCCACGCTCTGTAATCCTGTTCGAATCAGCTTTCTTTACATTTAAACCTGGAAGTTGGTCTAAACACATGGATGCTTTGATCTGTGACGGGGTTGGAGTGGATACACCTGTCATGGCTTCTTCCTCTGAAACCTCCCAGTTCTCAATTGTCACTTTGATAGCGAAGGTCGTGTATATCCAGCTTATCGCATTGCTGGTTTAGTTACTGCTGGTCCACGGATGAGGGTGTTGATATCCAAAGTATTTGAAAATGATAATAACTATTGGGAAATCATTAATATTTATTTATTTTAACAAGATTAAATATAACCAAACACATAAATATGTACATGTGCGATGATTAACAATTACATATATACAGTGCGTGATTAGAGAATATTAAAATGTTGTATTTTGACAAGAATGTGTGAGCGTATGCGGTTTTCTTGAAGTACACTTCGATTGGTAGATGACTTGTATACACAGAATGTCAAATGTCGTAAACGGGATGAAGCACACTAATTGGAATGGTCCGGCGCTTCCCTGTTTGTCTTTATATAGCTTCTCCTACATTGCGCCAGTGCTGAGAGTAATTGCTTCTGGTGGCAGCTTGAAACTTTCGCTTGTATGGGAAAGGGCCATTATGCATTTAACCTGTTTTCTAAGCCATATAATGGATTTATTACCGCACGAAAGTGGTAGGTCGATATTATCCGAGCGCCTTGAGTCAGGCAAATGATTTTATTACTCGTCATCTTATCCGCGGGCTGTCAATGGGGTTTCCTCGATTCTTGAACAGTCGGCATCTATTGTCCCAAAGAAGATTTTGAGGCTAAGTATTTATTTATTGGCAGATTACATTAACATACATAACTAGACATTAACATTGGGGGAACTGCAAACCCCCCCTGATCATAAAATCATATGGACCACTTTCACTATGCAACACCGGCTCGTTCTTCTACTTGGCGGGCCCCTCGTCTTCCCGTCATCTTATTCCACCTTGTAAAGTTAGTATGGCTTCCTTGCAAGACCTTCGTCGTAAGACCTTCTAGCAGTTCCTCCGGAAGGCCCATCGTCCTAAGAGCGTGATGGGAAACGGGGCACCAGACTCCTCGTCAAGAGATGGTGCAGGCGGTGGTAAAAATATTTTCAGATTGTACATGTAGTCGCTCTGCCACAGCGGCTACAACTTCTTGGTCTTTGGCGTAGTAATCGCTTTTATGTGTGTGAGTAGTCGTAACAGGGGTTGTTGCCGACACCATCTGCACATCGATGATAATTCCCAAATTGTTCTTTTTGCGATTATGTGTGGTTTCCGGATTCCTGCTGTAATGTTTAGACTTGGCGCTTCAGATTCAGAAAAATGCCAATTAATGGCAGAACACCTGCAAAGCTACTTTACCACCAACATCTCACCTGATAATATCGAACACACAAATGAAATTCAATCTTTCGTCGACGGACATATTCTTCTAATAAATAATAATGAAGCTACTACTACCACACCATCAGAAATCAAAGAAGTCATACATGGTCTGCCCAACAAAAAAGCGCCTGGTCACGATCACATTCCAAACATCCTACTGAAACATCTCACACCAAAAGCCCTGAGCTATCTTGCAAGTATATTTAACATCTGTATCAGCATCGCTTATTTTCCAACAACCTGGAAGAATGCTGATGTTATAATATTTCGTATACCTGGCAAGAACAAAAATGATCCCAGCAGTTATAGGCCAATAAGCCTATTATGTACTCTCTCGAAGGTTCTAGAAAAAATCATTCTTGTCAGATTAAACAAATACATCGAAGAGAAACAAATCTTCCCTCATTTTCAATTTAGATTCACATCTATGTATTCGACGACGCATTAATTACTAAGAATTACTGAAATTATTATCAAAGGTTACGAACAGAAAACGCACACCGTAGCTGCGTTCTTAGACGTAGCTCAAGCCTTTGACAAAGTGTGGTTGAAAGGTTTAATTTTTAAAATGATTACCTTAGATTTCCCAAGTTATTTAATCAAGATAGGACAGCCATTCGTCACAAATCGAACATTCCGTGTCAAAATTAATGCCATACTGTCAGAAATAAAGCACACCGCCACTGGAGTACCGCAACGATCTGTCCTAGGACCTGTACCATTTAACTTATTCATGTATGATATACCTACCTCAGAGATAAGTTCAACTGCTATGTACGCGGATGATACCGCAATACTCACACAGCACTCTAATATAACAACGGCCGCTGAAATGCTACAAAACTCTTTAAATGCCCGTTTGCTTTGGTTTAATCGATGGAATATCAAAATCAATTCTTCCAAATGCACAACTAAGATATTCACCCTGCGTAGATCAATTGACCCGGATTCCATTATTATCAATGGTCTACCAATACCCTGGAACCGGATCGTGCAATCAAGTACTTCGGGCTATATTTGGATAGACGTCTAACTTGGAGCATACACATTAATAATACACTACAAGAGTGCTATGCAAGGATTGCTATATTATACCCCATTCTAAATAAAAAATATCATCTCAAAATTGAGTGTTCTAAAATTTTATACCTTGGAATAATACGACCTATTATAATGTATGCTTGCATCGTATGGGATACTACAAGTAAAACAAACATTAAAAAATCCAAACTCTTCAGAATAAAGTGTTGAGAATAGCGACGAATGCAGAATGGTACATTCGAAACTCACAATTTCACCGCGAGTTAGCAGTTTCAACAATATACGAATTCATTAAAACCTCAGCCAAAAAATTCTTTTCAACCTGAACCACTGCCCAGCTACAGCCCATTACAACCTAGGTCAAACATCCACAACCACCAGGCTCAAGCCAAGGCTACCGCAAGGTATCCCGCTCTCGGACAGTGACTAGAAGCATGACATAAACTGATAACGCGTAATTTAAAATCATTGTGTAAAATAAATTTCGCGAGTTAATGTAACATTACTAACAATACTGTGAACAGCCCTAGTGTGCTTAACCAGTAAAATCTTCAATAAAAAAAAAAGACTTGGTGCTTGTTTAATCTCATCCCATCCCGATTGTCTTAATCCCGAAGCGAAAGTTGAGCACAGGGCGTTGTGTGTCTTTACTCTATCTCCGTGAGTCCTCCAGAAGCACTGGATGACAAATGCTGCTATCTCAGTTGCGCTACATCCGGCTCGGCACAAAGTTTGCCGATTTTGGCTCTTGCCTCTGGACGTTCTGACTTTTGTTCGGAGGGAGTTGATATGCATATGATGCAACTGTACATCTGCCATCTCGGCGCCGCCACTTCGGCGCCGCCATCTCGGCGCGGGGCCAGCTCGGCGCCGGGACAACTCGGCGCGGAGCCATCTCGGCGGCAGCCAACTCGGCGCGAGGCCATCTCGGCGCCGAATTTAAATTCGCAAACTACAGTGTGCACTACGTAAGAAAATTATTATAAACAAATAATAAATAAAGTGATGGCCAAAAAGCTGGCATGAAATTAAAAAAAAATTAAAATTTCTTGGAAAATCAAACACTAACGACCAGAGGTAATTGTAAAGTGATTACAAATGGGCCAAACAAAGGTTGTCACGTGACTTCCGTTATCAGTAAAATTCAAGATTTGTTAAAAATAATTACGAAAAATGAATTTACTACCCAAGATAGGGACAACATTTACGAAACAAAGTTGTTTTCTGGCCTTGACATTTCTGAGTTAGCTAAAACTAACACATAATAAAAATGGTATGGAAATCTTGCTTAATTTTCGCAAAATTGTACTTTTTGGATTTACACAACTTCGAAAAACGTCACTTTTAACTAAGTAAAAATCACTCAATATATCTAATACGGGCTAAATAGGTTTTCGGACAAGCTATCATCCTGTATAAAGTGAAATGTAAACATTACCAATATTTTTTTATATATATATTTATATACAGGGTGATTTTTAAGTTGATTCTTTCCGTTTACCAGGAAATAAAGCTAAAAAAATAAGTATTTTTTTTATTTACCACTTTTCCGAAATATCAAAACTAACAGAGGTACAGGGTGTTAAAGTTTCAAATTAAAAACTAAACTTTGGCGCAAAGGCGGCTGGACAATTTTATTTTTGTTTATCTCTGTTGTCAAGCAATGACCTCTCAATTAGTTTCCCATTGTAATTTTCTTAATGTTATTGCTACAATAATGGTTATGTTTATGAAAATAATGAAGGAGTGAATATGGTTATTATTTACTGGGAGTGTCCTCAAAATGCCGCTGCCGCATCGCTCTTATATGCGGAATGTGTGTGTAGTAGCGAATGCTGATAATTTTGATAATTTAAGTTAGATTAAGTTTAGTTTAATTTTCGTTAAGTAATTTTAGTTCATACTTTGAAACTTTAACACCTTGTACCTCTGTTAGTTTTGATATTTCGCAAAAGTGGTAAATGGCTTACTTTTTTTAGCTTTATATCCTGGCAAAAGGAAAGAATCAACTTAAAAATCACCCTGTATATACAGTGTGTCCCCGGATAGGTGAAACGACTCTTGTAAAAGGGGGTTCAGCCCTGCTTGGTTAAAGGCGAATTTCTAATAGCATTTCAGTTTTCAAAAATCAAATATGCCTTGAAAGTTTAAAAAAAAACTATTTTTTTTACTGATGACTTCAAAATTCATATTTCCCGGTCATTCCCGATACGCCAAAAGTTACTTTTCCCGCACTGCGGTGTTTTTTACTTTTCAACAAAAACTAGGGGAATTGTATTTTTTGTAAATTTTTATAATCAACGGGGCTGCGCGTGCTATTGCGCGGTCTATTCTATTTAATTTACCACCATTTTTAGGCCTATTACGTTGGCCCATCTCCAAGCGGCCCTCGGGGCTCCGCTCATTTTCAAGCGGGGCTTCGGGGCTCCGCCCCTCTCCAAGGGGTCCTTCAGGGCTTCGCTCTTCTCCAAGGGAGCCCTCGGGGATCCGACCCTCTTCAAGGGGGCCCTAGGGGCTTTGCCCCTCTCCAAAGCGGCCCTCTGGGCTTCGCCCATCTCTAAGGGGACCTTCGGGGCTCCGCCCCTCTCCAAGGGGGCCCTCGGGACACACACGTTTGGATCGTTCTCCTTTATTTGTCCCTCGTTGGTTTAATTGCGCCTGCAAACACCAGAGGCGCTATAAACGTCAACAAAAACTAACAGGTGCGTAGGATAGGTATAAAAGTTTAGTGATTTGTGCTGTCAACTCAGTAAATTAGTAAAACACTAAATAATAATTTCTTTATTTATTAAAATATTTTCAGTTATTCGTTACAGAAAACATTGTAGCTAACTCCTTCGGTCGTGCTGCAAACAAAGTGTTTATTCGGGAAAATTACGAACTTGTTAGGTAAATAACTATTACTGTAGAGTAGCGTGTCTTTAATGTAGCAAATACGACAAAAAGTTATTAAGAGAAGTTGTTTAGAATCAACATCTAGGTTTCTATACCAAATTTCAAAATCCTCTGCCAACTTTGATCTCTCACATTATCTTTTATGTTTAGGTCCCATATCAAAGAATTTTACTTTTAACAAAGACGGCTATGGAAAAACAAACATCTTTCAAAAAGCTTTTTATTTCATAATAAAAAAAATTGTTAAAAATAAAATTCTTTGATTTTAATAATAATAATAATAAAACAAATAAACATTATAGAAATATTTGTCATATAAAAGGCACTTTACTTAGAAAATGGCGTTTTTCAAAATTGTGTAAATCCAAAAAGTGCTATTTTTCGAAATTTAATCAAGATTTCAATGAGACTTTTTATTGTGTGGTAGTTTTAGCTGACTGAACAATCTCAAGGCCAGAAAACTTTTTTTCGTAAAATGTGTCTCTATCTTGACTAGTAAATGCATGCTTCATAAATATTTTAAAAAAAAATAAATTCTCAATAATTTTTTTTTTCATTTGATGACAGCTTTTTGGCGATCATTTTATTTATTATTTTTTGATAATAATTTTCTTACGTAGTGCACAATGTAGTTTGAAAATTTGAATTCGGCGCCGAGATGGCCTCGCGCCGAGTTGGCTGGCGCCGAGATGGCTCCGCGCCGAGTTGTCCCGGCGCCGAGCTGGCCCCGCGCCGAGATGGCGGCGCCCGGCGCCGAGATGGCGGCGCCGAGTTGTCCGGCTTCGATCGCTGCGTGATTCATGTGGTACACAGGGAGCTGAAATTTGACTCCCTCAGTTCGCGGTCATTCACTGAATTGTACAGCTCACCCGCCCAGTGCTTCTTTGCCTCAACAGTACTTCTTTATTAATCCATTCCCAGCTCTCGAAGCACTTGCTTCGGCCACCACAGCTTCCTTGTGAGCCGCGGCGTATTAAGTGCTACTCTAGTCGCTGGGACTGCTGGGAGATTTGAGTCTAAGTTTATGCAAGCTATTGATGATGGATGATGGGATGAAAATTGTCAATGCCGGTATACCTATTCCACCATCACGGACCGCCGAGTGAAAATATGCAACTGGAGTAGTATTAGGGAGTCTCAACGATATTCGAATCCATCGTCTTATCTGTTGGTCAAGCGCCTTCAGTATTCCTAATGATATTCTCCCCAGGACTAAAGCGTGATATATCCTAGGGATCAAGAAAGGTTTTAGTATTTCAAGGCGCTGCTGGGTTTAAGTTGAGCTTTCGAAATATTTTCAAGCATTTGCCCCAGCTCTACTTCGATTGACACTAGACATCCAATTCCGAACTTCAATCCAAGGTATTTCCACTTCGATAGGACCAGCAAGATTAAAAAATAAAATGGCGATAGTGGGTTTCCCTGCTTAACTCCTCTGCTAACACCAATCTCACTGCAATCCTGATAGTTGGACTTATATACTGCTCTTTCAGATATTGTTGTAGTCCCACCGGTAGTCCATATCTTTGTAGATTCACACAGTGGGCATTATGGCCCTTGTTGTGGGCCTCATGTATGGTAATTTATGTAAGCTATACGTAGCTATGGCTCCGATACGATCGTTTCAAATGTAAGCGCCTTGTGGGAAATTACCAGGTTACGCAGAGGTCCTTCTATCGTCCGTACTTTTTCTCTATATCGAACTTTTGACGTTTAGGTCGTTGGTTGAGATGATACTGGTGTTCCTACTTGATCTTCGAATTATAGATTTGTTCCCACTGTATTAAGATGTCATTAATATTTACGCTAAAGTGACACGTATGCATTGGATATTATGATTGGTTTTACAGTTGTCTCAACACGGACTGCCGTCACTTTTGATGATTAGGTTTGTCTATACCTGGCGGGAGTTTCTGTATTAGGTTGATGATAATATTGTTATAAGCACGTGCTGTTTTAAGACATATATTGGCGCTTTGCCTTTTCCCAGATTAACATGTACTGTAAAGCGTTTATTTTGGATACCTTTAGGTGGGTTAGGTGCGCACTAGGGTGGAGCGATTTTAATCACTTTTAATTTTTAATTCTAATAGTGGCGAAAAATTGTTACAAGTGATCAATAATTACCAGTTTTTTTCGTTTTTAATTATATTGTTTTCTTCTGCCCTCTAAAGGGGATGAATTTTTTAATTCTTTTTTGTCAAATCCTAATAGTAAAAAAAAATTACTTAGCTCAGGTACCCCTGGTTACTTTGGTTTTAAAGTAAATTTATATTTTCTGCCCTCTACCGGCCTTTGTATATAAAATGTATATAAGTGTTTGATTTTTCTTTTACCTATTATTAAGAAAAAGGTGCAACAGTGGATTTAAAGAGGCTAGTTCTGGTTACTTTCTTAAAATTATAAGTGTTTTCATTGCTAGATCTCAAAACTGTTTGTACCCCACCCTATAGTTTACAAAAATATTTCTAAAAGCAGTTCTTCGCTTGATTATCATAAAAACAAATAATCAACCCAGAACTCACCACGAGGAGGTGGCTGCTAAGCGAGTTCCACCCTGCCCTCCCGCCACTATACATATATTACTTTTATTGATTAAATTGTTTTTTGGTATCAAATGAAGGCATTGATTCTTCAGATTTCAAAGTTACCCTAATAAAAATGTCCCTAGCTTGTAAACCAACCATTTTTGAAGAAGCTTCGGTAACCATTTTAACGCACCTTTCTACCGCCTGTGTGTGACATGAAAACGAGACAATATCTAACAATTTGTTGTCACTATCGTTATCGACAATCAGATTTCTAATGTCATCGGTGGTAAGTGGATATTTTGCGGGTAGTCATCCTCTTGAAGGAATCATTTAAAACACCGCCGTGGTAAATTGTAAATGCTTTATTTATTAGCTACACATAGCGTCACGCTGGACGCTGTTGTTGTGTTGAGAGCTAGAATGCTACTGTCGTTATTAACAACACATTGTCAGTTCGAGTGCGCTCAAAGAACGCGCACGGCGCAGTTGCCATATCAACTTGATACTTAACATAAGTCGCCCCCTTGAAGGGTTGGACCTTCAACATAAACACAAACAAATGTTTCGTATTACTAAGACATACATATTTAAATAAAAGTATAGCATTAAAACTAAATCGATCGAAGCGTAATTTCGCGAACTATAAGCCACCGCATCGAGTGTCAAACTGTTATTCAACTGTCAAGCGGTAATAAACATATTCTCGTGATAGCGCGTTTAAACACACCACTTTGAGTCTTAACCGTCACTACTCGTGTCACATTGTCCTTTCCCGGATGGATTTCCAGGATTCGACCCAAAGGCCAGCACATCGACGGGACGTTGTCTTCCTTCATGAGCACCAAGGAACCGATGTGGATCTTCGGATCAGCATCAAACTGCCATTTTGTCCTTTGCTGGAGGTGATTTAGATATTCCTGTCTCCATCGAGACCAAAAGTGTTGACCAATCAGCTGAAGGTGGCGGTATCGTTTTACAAAATTAACCCTTGAATCCGTCCAATTTCGTTCTGGTACAGCAGTGAGTGGTTGCCCAATCAGGAAATAAGCCGGCGTGATAACTTCGTGGTCATTAGGATCGGATGAGAGAGGGATCAAAGGCCTCGAGTTTAAGATTGCCTCGATTTGAATCGTTAAAGTATAAAACTCTTCATAATGTAAGCGAGTCTGATTTAAGACACGTTTTAAATTGTGTTTACACGATTTATTGCGGCGTCATGCAATCCACCAAAATGTGGTGACCTTGCGGGCATAAAATGCCACTTAATATTTAAGTTCACAATATAATTCTGAAAGCTGGCGTTATTCGCTAAGTTTTGTATAGAAATAAGTTCGTTGTTGCTACCTATGAAATTTGTAGCGTTGTCTGAGTATATATTCGTACAAAAACCTCTCCGAGACACGAATCTCTTCAGCACACTGAAAAAACCATCGCTAGTTAAGTCCGTTACGACTTCAATATGAACAGCCTTTGTGGCTTGACACACAAACATGCAAATGTAACCCTTTATCATTTTATTTGTGCGAGTTTTACCATCTTTCAGCTCGAATGGGCCTGCATAATCGACAGATACCGACATGAACGGTCGAGACGAAATAACGCGAGCATCGGGCAACTCACCCATTTTAGGAACGATGTTATCATACGGACTCGCCTTAAAACATGGTACCCATTTTCTTATGTGCGATCTTACTATTTGTTTACCGTTAAGCGGCCAGTAAATTTGTCTTACGTGCGATAATGTGCATTGAGCACCGGAATGAAGTGTACGTTTGTGTTCATAGTCAATCACTAACTGAGTAAAAACGTGTTTAGCTGGGAGAACTATCGGATGCTTCCTTGAATAAGTTAGGTTCGAGTTTTTGAGTCTACCTCCAACGCGTATTAATTTATTGTCATCTAAAAACGGCGAGAGTGATTTAAGTTTACTTTTATGATTTATTTCTTTGCCCTGTTCTAAACACTTCACTTCTTCAGGAAATGCTTGGCGCTGTGCTATTGTAGCCTGACGTTCGGTACTAAATGAAATTTCTTTATTCGTTAAATATGCGATTTCTTTTTCGTTTGTTATCTGTCCGAATTTTTTAAATTCTAAATTGACCTTGATATTTTTGATAAACCTAAAGCATAATGCTGTAATTCTGCTTAATTTGGAGAAACGTGAATAACGCTCGAAAATGTTAGTCATTGCTTCTTATATATTCGCAAAGAAATGATAGATTAGTTTTCGGTTTTTTAAATTCTATGGTTTGTGACGGAGTACGAGCGAAGTTGGCAATATTTGTATTTTCAGGCCACGAATCAGGGGGTTCTAACAAGAAAGACGGCCCGAGCCACCATAATTTTCCATCTCTTAAATCCGATAACATTGCGCCCCGAGAAATAATATCAGCAAGGTTTTGCGTGGTAGAGATATAATGCCAATCTTGTGTACGCGTTAATTGTTGTATTTCGGCTACACGGTTGGCTATGAAGGTCTGCCAAGTTCGCGGTTCGCTTGAAAGCCATGATAAAACGATCGTTGAATCCGTGTAGAGAAACACAGCATCGATTTCTATTTCTAAGTGACGTAGACATTTATTTAATAATCGAGATACCAGCAGGGCTCCTAGCAGCTCCAACCTCGGGAGTGTCACCGCCTTTAAAGGAGCTACTCGCGATTTGGCACATAACAAGCAACATTTGACCGCGCCTCCTATATCAACCGATCTTAAATACACGCAACACCCATATGAATTTTCACTAGCGTCAGAAAACGCGTGCATTTGAATGTTAATTGGGTTTCTAGCTGGCACGTGACGTGGTATGCGAATCAAATTTATTTTTGAAATTTGTTTTGTAAATTCCTGCCAACTGGAATGCAGTTCTAGGGGAATTGATTCGTCCCAGTTAATTTTTAATTGCCATAGTTTCTGGAGTATCAATTTTGCGCGAATTACTATAGGATCTAAAAGCCCTAGCGGGTCAAATATTTTTGCTATAAAAGATAAGACAGTTCGTTTTGTAACCCTATCCGACTTGGGTAAGAGTTGTTGTCCCTTGTATTCGAATGAATCTAAGGAAGGAATCAATGACACGCCGAGAGTTTTCGTGCTATGATCATCTGTGATTAAATATTGCGAGTCGCTGGATTGCTTTAAAACCCTCACTAAATTTGGGTCATTTGACTAAAATTTGCGAATTTCCAACCCGTATTCCGAAAAAATGTTGGTTATATTTTCGCGTATTTTATTTAACTCTTCGCTAGAATGAGACCCGGAAAGCAGGTCGTCCATATAAAAATTGCATTCGATAATTTTGCTTTCAACTGGATTTTCTTCACTTTTATCGATCGCAATTTGCTTTAAGCGACGAGTCGCTAAATAACTAGCCGAGGACGTACCGTAAGTTATCGTGTTTAACTGAAAGTATTTTACTGATTCGTTTGGATTGTCGCGCCAAGCTATGCGCTGCAAATCTTTATGTTCGTCGTGTATCAAAATGTTTCGGTACATCTTTGTTAGATTTCCGATTAAGACGCAGTTGTGCCTTCTAAAGCGTAAAAGAATAGTGAACAGATCGAATTGCATTACAGGACCGATTTTTAAGACATCGTTAAGCGAGGTATTCGTTGTACTTTTACACGATGCATCGAAAACAACTCTGACCTTAGTGGTCAATCTGTCGGGTCGTTCTACGCTATGGTGGGGTATATAGTAAGTAGGACCGATTGACTTTAAGTCGCGTGGAATTTGTGTCATATGCCCTAGCTGCTCATATTCAAGCATAAAGGATTGATAGGCTTGTTTCACTTTGGGACGGTTATTTAACCTTTTCTCTATCGAGTATAAACGATTTAACGCTGTATTCTCCGTGTCGTCTAACTTTAAATAATCGCCTTTCAGTGGTAACCTTACGATAAATCGACCTTCTTTATTTCTCGAAACGTTGTTTACAAAATGCTCTTCGCATTCCATTTCTTCGACGGAAAAATTATTTTTATTTAAATCGTGCTCTACTTCTTCTAAGCGCCAGAATTTTTCGACTTGCTCTTCCAACGCGTAGTTTGATGATAGGCATTGAGAAACGAAGCTATTCGCTTGAACGAGATTAGTCGGTATTCGACCAGAAATGATCCAACCCAAAATAGTTTTTTGTAGAATGGGTAAATTTTTTCCGAGTTTAACCTGGCCGACAGAAAGTAATTCAAAAAATATCGAAGCTCCTAGAAGCATATCTATTTTCGAGGGAACATTGTATTCCGCATCGGCTAAAGAATATTCTTCAGGAATATTTAAATTCGATACATCGCAGAAGTTCTGAGGAACCAAGCCCCCTGATTTTATCGATAACGAAAAACGATAATTTTGTTTTAAACGAAGTTTGATTCGAGGACAATTCTATGAAAACTTGTTCGGTTATGTTTGTTTTAATTTGACCTAGACCAGATACTTTCAAACTTATTTTCTTCGTACGCAAGCCTAGTTTATTTACGATATTTTGGGTAACGAAATTTGACTGAGACCCGTTATCGAGTAATACGCGACACGATATGGGTTGATTTTTAGCATTATAAACTGTAACGATTGCTGTTGATAATAAAACAAACGGCTCGGTATTTTCCAAAGACTTATCCATAGCGGCATGATTGGTTTGAGTATTTTGTAACTCGGCATTGCCAAACGTTTGTGTTTGTATATGTTGGTCTTTATTAGATCCATTAACATCCGTATGATTTGAATTTTCTCGAGAATCGTGCAATAAAGTCGCGTGCTTTCGTTTACATATTTTGCACCCTTGCGAATTACAGTTTGAATTTTTGTGCCCATACCGAAGGCAATTTGTGCACAGATTTAATTTTCTTGTTTGATTTAAACGATCAGACACGGATAAAGCCTTAAGTTTTTCGCAAAAGTAAATAAAATGTCCGTCCTTGCAATAAGGACACCTATTCCGATAATTTGTATTAGAATTCGAGTTATTTGTCGTGACCAGCGACCTTGGTTCGTTGTATTTTTTGCCGTTCAAATTATTTAAAGACGTTTTCGTGTCTATCGCCTCTAAAATTTGGCATCGTTGCATAAAAAAGTTATTAAACTCATCGATACTACGAGAATCCTTATCCTTGCTAAATATCTCCCACTCGCGTTTCGAATTTATGTCTAATTTTGCTACGAGAATATAAATTAAAATGGTATTCCACCCCTTTACGTTTTCACCGAGCGCCTCGAGAGACCTATAATTTTTAAAGAACGTGTTCGACAATCGTCTTAGCGCAACATGCGATTCTTTGGATTGCGAAATCGTTGCCAGACACTATACAATCCGTGAAATTCGGGTAATGTTAGGAGCGGTAATTTCGCTGAGAGGTTTGGCAACGCAGCGTCTGCGCTAACACCTGTGTGATAAGTAACGTTTGCCACGCCGCCGAGTGCGAGCCCGCGCTAACAGCTGCAGACCGTCGTGCATGAAGGCCTATATCCAAAATTGCTTGCGCGGTCGCCATCGCTTCGTAGTATTTATTTTCCATTGCATCTCGTTCTTGATTGGCTTCCGCTTCGTTATAATTATCAGAAAACTCATTTAAGAGCAATTCCTCGTATTCCGCTTGTACCGCATTAAATGTTTCTAAGACGCGCTTTATGTTTTCATAACGTACTTGCAATGATCGAGTGTACCGAGGCATCGTATTTACTCAAAAAGGTTTGAAATCGTGTTAATTGACTCTTAATTTGAGCTCTTGCATTTTTTATTCGTTTTAAATCGAGTTCTGCGGTTATACGTTCGCTTTCAGACATCGTGATTTTATTTTTAAACGAGAATAAACTTGAGAAAATCGTGTAAACCACTTAAACGTGATTATTTTCGTGCAATAGTTAATTATACGAGAAACCGAGTAATAATCTTATTTGAATATTAGCGCGATTTGTATTTTTATACGAAAATTATCGAGTTTATTTATATCATCGTAACAATCTTACATGCGAGGAGATAGGTATACGATATAGGAAATAGGTTTAAATGTGTTAAATGACTAACCTTGAATTATAATCTTCAAATGCGTGTACGTAACCCAGCGTCGTTTTCCTGGTTTACTTCTTGTATTTTCTGGCTAATCCGGCTCGAAGGACCATGGATATTTTGCCGGTAGTCATCCTCTTGAAGGAATCATTTAAAACACCGCCGTGGTAAATTGTAAATGCTTTATTTATTAGCTACACATAGCGTCACGCTGGACGCTGTTGTTCTGTTGAGAGCTAGAATGCTACTGTCGTTATTAACAACACATTGTCAGTTCGAGTGCGCTCAAAGTTCGCGCACGGCGCAGTTGCCATATCAACTTGATACTTAACAGTAAGTTTATTGAGTATAGGTGGGAACTTGGTTACCGTTGATTGCCAGTCAATTAGGTCGAAATATTCACTGGCATCAAATTTTAATTTTGCAACAGAAAATCTTCTAATATCACTTCTAACGTTCTAACATTTTCATTGTCAGCTGATCGAGCTTTTAATATCCGCCTTAATCCAAATTCCTTTATATTAGGCCGCCCGTTTGCGAGAATACATAAGAGAAGGTTTTATGGATGAAGAAAATATGAGTTTCTTTGTATTACGGGATCAACGACATTCATTTCTAAGCTCTGTTTTCAAGTAGCGGCTTCGTTGAATAGTACCCCATATATTTTAGCACCATTTTTGCTGGATGGGTTAAACGTAATTTGGAACCACATTGGAGCGTAATTTTTTTTGAATAAACTCTGTTATATCTATTAGATTTGTGCTGGGAACTGCTATAGTTAGCCACCTGGAGTGGGCCAATTTGCCAGGATCTAATTGAGACAAATCTGACGAACATGTTCCAATTGATATCACAGAGCACATCTGGTACAAGTATTTTTGATCTGTGCTTAATTCAGAAACAACTATATCGGACAAATCGCAAAAAATAGGATTAAATGCTACAGATGGAGGATTTTGTTTCTAGTTGCTTACCAATTTGTCCAGTCGTTCCACCATCAAGAAAGTTGAACAAATGTCGTAAAGGCAGCTCATTACTGTGTAACTGGCAAATAAACCATTGTAAAGGGAGCTGAAATTTAACTTCATTTTGGGATATTACTCCATTTTTTGAGCCTATATTGACAACTGTGCCGTCACAACCAATGGCACATAAGTCTTCTAAATTGTAATCATTATCTTTAAGAAACTTGAAAATTGAATCAGTTATACTTTTCTCAGAACCAGAGGTTGACGTTGTATGTTCCATATAGAGCGATCCAGGCTCTTCTATCAGAGATATATGTTCTTCCACTATGTTCTTTCGGTGATGTTTGTTTCCAGTTGTCATTTGCGTTAAAGTTAAATCATTTCTTCCGTCGAAATATATGCTTTGTACTGACTTTTTCTGAGGTGGTTTTTGCATAGTAATTCTCTCTTTAGTTCGGGCTCTTCTTATCTTACTTCGGTCAATAACATTATCTTTGTTGCTTTCTTAGATCAGACCAACGTCTTGTAGAACAGCTGAGGTAATTGCTGCTGCGGCTGTGTCAGACAATCTAAATCTGTCACATACCTGTGCCACCGTGTTTACCTGGATAACATTCTATTCAGGCTTCTCTTTTTGCTTTTGCTGAGAGATATCTTTCGACCTAGATGGAATTTCAGGATTAATGTCTTCCAAATCTAACTTATTATTTACATATTCAAATTCACTAATATCACTCTCCTCTTCATGGTTTATTTTTCTTTTTTCTCCCATTTTCATTTCAGATTGTTTAAGTTTGTAATATTTTTCACCTTTGAGTTTGTTTGTTGCTTTCGTCCATAACATATTAACTTTATCCGCTAATATTTCGCATATTTCAGATACGTTGGGTTCTTTTTTTGAGTCTGGAAGCTTAAGTTCGTAACGCACAAATAAAAAGCACTTTAACACATCTTGGTACGTCGGTAAAATCAAACCATCGCAATCTTTCGGAGGTCCAAATATGGGACACTCGACGGATTTTCTCGTATATAACGTCTTTGAAACACTCATTTTTTAAAAACTTGTATAAACTTGTTACTCAGTTGATCACACTAGAAACACACTATGCTTTACATGCTACAAGTTATAGTTTTACAATTTATTTCAGGTCCAATTTGGTAATAAGAGATTCAAAGAAATAGGCGCGATAAATGTGTTTACAAGTTCGTGATAAATAACGTTATTTAGGTGTTCATAACATAAACCGCATACGTCTGCTTTATTTACTTACGGCCGGTCACTAATCTGACGTTAACTGTAAATCGCTGTTAAAATAAACAAAAGCTCATCAAAACGTTGGCGCTTATGACATATTATTCATTAGTAAACAAATTTGTATGTGCTTTTGTTTATTTTAACAGCGAATTAAAGTTAATGTTATATTAGTGGTCTTTATAAGACCGGCCGTTAGTGAGTGGCAGTTGAAACAGTTGGCAATTTCATCCGCGAACGGCAAAGCAATCCGCGACTATTAGGATTAAAAAATTTAAAAATTAATTTTCGTCCTTACAGCAACGCTCCACCCTAGTGCGCACGTCTTTTGAACGGATTGTCTATGTTCTGGTCATTTGTGTATGTATTTCTGTCCTTTATTATATCTGGAGTTGTATTATGTAAAATAAATGCGAAGAGATGTCGTTTTTTACTTCCTTTTACAATAAAGGAAGTATTGGATTCACCCCAAAAATTCGAAATTGAGTTTTCAACAGATCTTCACGTTTTAGAGTCCCCTGAACCCAAAAAACATTTTTTTTTTCATTGGTCCGTCTGTGTGTCTGCTTGTCTGCCTGTCTGTGTGTCTGCTTGTCTGCCTGTCTGTGTGTCTGTCTGTCTGTCTGTCTGTGTGTCTGTCTGTCTGTGAACAGAATATCTCAAAAACGAAAAGAGGTATGGCGGTAAAACTTCATATATAAGTTTTGTGTACTATGTAGATGCGACAGCAAGCTTTTGAAGAAAATCGCATAACCGGAAGTAGGTGTTTCGATTTTTTTTAAAACAGCTCTAACGATTTTTTTTAAACTTCACATTTTTATTACATTTTGAATGTGTATTGATGTGAGATAGGTGATTTTCCAGTTGAATACTTCTAAAATAGGTTTCTTTTGTTTTTTTTTCATTTTTTTTTTATTAACTCTTATGTTAAATAGAACACCCGGTATATTATTTCATTTTTTAATTCAGCTTAAAATTCTAGAGGAAATTTGTCTCTTTAACTAACGCTCTATTTTGTACCGTTTTTGCAGAATTTGTAATTTTTGAAATTTTTTAACAAATGCTTAAAAATTTATAATCACATTTTTGGCTAATTATTAGATCACTGTAAAAGGAAGTTGTGTGCGTGAATCACACTAGATTTTTTATCGTGTATAGTCGGCATGCCTGATCGATTGCTGGATGCATCTTGCTCCTTATCCCCGCTTTTTGCGATTATAACAGCCTGGTGCATGGCTTTTAAGTTCCTTGTTCTTGTCCTCCGCAGTGGCGACTGCTCGTTCTTGCAATACTTCTGCACTTCAAAGATTAAAGTCGGTATATATAGACTGGGCACATGTGGTATATGTTTTAAATACTCCTTAAAAATATATTATTTATGCCAACATTAACAACATTATAATTACACAGCAGAAGACCTCAAGGTACATAATTTGCACATTTATGGACACTCTGAACAGGAGGCTGCATTTGTTTCCATTTGCCAGTTTATAATTCTGCTACACGAGGTTTAAATTTATATAAATTAGGACACCTTTCAGTTCCTTGGTCAGATCACTTTATCTCTGTTAGCAGACTGCCCTTCATCTAACCTGAAAAATGGTGCGCGCCTTTCAATTTCCGCAGGGCGCTAGCGTAATAACGTGGTTTAAATTCCGTCCCGCCTACGATTTGCGCCCGGTATAATTCCGCGTTTACGTTAGCAATATTTGTTCAATATTTAGATCATTGTCTCCCACGCAATAGCGGACCCATGCATAATGCATAGTCTAGTTGGGAGCCGCGGCCTAACGCTTATTGACAAAGAGGCGTATTTCCATGCACGTTTAATAGTTGCAGAGCAAACAAACGGCCGCTTGGCTAAATCGCGGATGGAGGCTTACGAAAATTCCGGACAGGCAGCAATAGAAACGAACTTAAAATAATTTTCGCAAGGAGCGGGCCCGAAATCTTGACAACTTCATTATGCTGCTGTTGACTGACGGCTGAGAACGTATTCAAGTGCAAAGCGTAAATTGTGAAGCAAAAGCCGTGCTGTTATTTGGCTTAACCATCCCAATAAATGAATAAATTTCACGCGCCGTCGGTTTGGGTTGTTCAAAAATCTATTGAATAGCGTTTTGAAGTGCTGTGCCTTTCAATAGTGCAAGAAAAAAGTAAATATCCACTTCACGTATAATGGTGACCATGGAACTTTAAGTCTATTAATATTTACCTTTACTGTATTTATGACATTTTTACCATCAAATAGTCCACGTTATACTGGCAGTTTTATTTTTGTAATTGTGGCTTCCGTGTGGGTTTAGCTACTATTTATAAACTAGTATATATGTAGGTACATATACCGTGCGTCCACGAGACTACGCACCATAGCGCTGGAGTGATGCTAGTTTATTTTAAAGATCTACTCTTCCAGTGGCAATTGATAGTCAAACGGTTGCTAAGCATTGACCATTAAAATTGAATTTGCAAGTAACAGAAATGATGGAACGTTTTTGAATGGCCATGGCTATACAACATATGAATATTATGTTGGTGGCACTGTAAGTCTATGTCAAATTCGAGGTTAGCAGGTTGGGTTTTGCGTCAGTCTGTGTCAAAACTGACGCAAAACCTAACCTGCTATCGTCGAATTTGACACCATACGTCAAGTTGAATACGACTAACCGTTTATTGCCATAGAAAAATAAATATAATAGGGTTTGTCGTTAAGATGTTTTCGTAAAAGCAAGAGCTGATTTTTGGGATAAATTAACGTTGCAAAGCCGAAACCAGCAATCATGCAAAAGCGGCAAGAGCACTTTTAGCTCGAAATATACATACTATTTTTTCGACGACTGAGCATATTATTAATGGAAAATATCATATTTCATTTTATTGCAAATATTAATTGACAATTAAGTTAACATTATTCGCGCATTCTATTAGACATGTGGCGCGATTATTTCGACAAATGACGGGCATTGTCAAGGAAACATTCTGACGTGGCTACCTATTTTGTTCACTCGGAAACCCAAAACGCTCGGCGAGCGGCAAAGTGATGAAAACGCACGCTCAGCGGCAAATGTCAACTTTCTGTTGTCAAATGACAGTGAGAAAAATCTACTTTCGATGTCAGTCGTCGAAAAAGTAATTTTACTGCCCGCAAATTACTCTACTGCCCTGCCAACAGTAAAAAAACAAGACGCCTGGGGTGCGCAGATATTCCCAAGAATAAATCATTCCAGTAATGCATTTAGGCTCAGTTGTGCGGAAAGGGTTGTATGTCCGTAGGGCAGAAAGAACGTTTACACACTTGGATGGATAAATGCCCTGCGCTACGCATCATCAAACTTCGTCCGCGGGCGTAAACTTACAGTTTCCGTCCTCTGTACATACATAACTATTTCATTAATTATCCATCTACTTTGACTCGTCTTTGTTCTGATGTATGGTAATTGTAAATCATCTTCTTGTTCGTATTTATTTGGGTAATTCCAGATTTTACTGTGACTTTCCGATATAGCACCTTGTTACGAAGTAGTTTTGTTTGTTTGAATGCGTTTGCTTAAAGTAAATGTAAAGCCACATTTGCTGACAAAAAACTTCCCACATTAATGAAAGAAAGAAGAAAATACAGATCCACAAAACAGCGAAGTACAGATTTCTAAGATATGGCTAAGAAGTGTGTACAAAGCGAGAGGAATACACAAAAACGTTAACAAAATGAGACCAGAGAAAGTATAAACACTATCATAAAAGCATTTTCAAGAAATGCCTTATTTTTGTAGTTATAAATCCAAGACATAAACTGCAAGGATGGTTAACATATTTATATAAACCAATTGTCTAACAGATGACAGTAGAGCAAGGTTTGCATCAGAAGGTACTCTATAATGACCACAATGTGGACACCACTAGATAGTGAACAAATTTTGCTCAGAAAAAAATCTTCTGGAATTTTGAAATACTTCTCAACTTTTAATTTGTTTACAGGCTGGAGGTATTGTTACGGGGATGCGGAAAGTTCGTTCCCCACATTTCGTACCACACATTTCGTTCCGGGGATATTTCGTCTCCCCACATCTCGTACCCGGAAACTTCTTTCCCGAGCGAGCTCAATTTGTCTCCTAGATTACAGGGTGTTGAAAAACAAGTGCAGCGATCGGAATACAGTTAGATAATGAAAGACATTTTAATTAATTAATTTATTATAATATGTATACTTATAAGAACAAAATAAACTGTATTTAGTAAAAATGACGATGTAATTTAAGTATCTTGTATACGGCCATAATTTCTGATTCTGAACAACTTTTCTTAGTAATATTTTGCCGTATTATGAACAATAAGGGTACTTTACCTGAAAAGAAAATAGGTTTTAATTAACTATCAAGGCCGCCTTGTTTTTGAAAAACTGAAAATTTTCTAAAAATTCTCTACAAACCAAGTAGGAATTTTAATTTCTATAACAATTTTATGTAAAATTAAAAATAAAATTTAATTCCTTCTTGTAAACTCAATCCGGGGACATACGGTTCTTATAAGTTTATTATAATAAATAAATTAATTAAAATATATTTCATTTTACTAACTGCATTCCAATCGCTGCACTCGTTTTTCAACACCTAGGAGACAAATTGAGCTCGCTCGGGAAAGAAGTTTCCGGGTACGAGACAGTGCCGGATTAAAGGGGGGGCTAAGGGGGCTGCAGCCCCGGGCCACCGAATTTCGGGGGCCTCGAAAAGATTGGAAGGTTATATTTAGATCCCTTTGTACCCGTTGCATAAATGGGAATGGGGCCTCTAACAAAATTTAGCCCTGGGCCTCACATATCCTTAATCCGGCTCTGGTACGAGATGTGGGGAGACGAAATATCCCGGGAACGAAATGTGGGGAACGAACTTTCCGCAAACCATTGTTCTGTGGGCAGAAGTGAGGTTAACGTCTAACAAGAACCTTTAGTTTAGTAGTGTCTCCATTAACACAAACGTTATGCTAATTTTATTTTATTAATTTTGTTCTCAATGCTCTCCATTGGAAGTTTAATTTTCTGTTTATTAAATTTAGCAAGTTTTCTTGCAAGACTGCATTTTTTAATTTAATCGTCAATAGCGTCATTTACAAGAATCAACAAGAATGAAATATAATTTTCTGGTGTTATAATACGCATGATCCCTACAAGCCTAGTGTTGAGTTACAATAAATTACTTACTGATTCAGGCTTGTAGAAAATATTTTTTTTTGTGGCTAAACCGTTTACCCAACCAAAGTTTTGTAAGAGAGGTTATAGCTTCTAAAATAAAGTAGCTATTCACAAAAAACATTGGTAGTGATTACACAAGGATTTAAAAAAATATGGATGGATAATTTATTGTGACAATGTTTTTAAAAACCCTGTAATTTTCGAAATTAAGGTTTATTCCACAAAAGGCTATAGTTTACTGGTACAAACGCATGGCCAAAAAATGAATAAAATCTATCAAAGATTTTTCGACTTACTTGAAAAACTAATCATTTTTGAAGACCTCTAGCGGCTAAACTAAGTAACTTTGTATATAAGTAAGTTGAGTTAAATCATCATATTTTGGGCCAAGGAACTTGTGGTTTCTCGTTGTACACGTATTTTCCGAACACCCTGTATACAGTGTTTTCCCGGATAGATGAAACGACTCTTGTAAGGTAAAAAATTCTAGATTTAAATTTTCATTTTTTGGGGTTCAGTCCTGCTTCGTTAAAGGCAAATTTCTAACAGCATTTTAGTTTTGAAAAATCAAGTATGCCTTGGAAGTTTTAAAAAAACCTATTTTATTTGAAATCGGCATTAAAGTACCTCGAAATCGTCATTAAAATACGAGAAATCGGCATTAAAGTAATCCATTGTTTTACGCCTTTTTTGTAGGTGGCGAGGCGACAGATAAACTTCAACCGACGCCAACATAACCTACAAAAGTTGGTTAAAATGTTGTAATTTCACAATTTCTCGATTTCAAATAAAACATAGTGTATACCTCGGCACTGAAGTTCCTTTTTAAGCCTCATGTGGCTTATTTGCCAAAATTAAACTTCAGGGCCTTGGTATGCAAACTACTACTACTGTAGAGTAGCGTGCCTTTTATGTAGCAAATACAACAAAACGTTATTAAGAAAAGTTGTTTAGGATCAACATCTAGGCTCCTATACCAAATTTCAAAATCTTCGGCCAACTTTGATCTCTCACATTTTCTTATATGTTTAGGTCCCATATCAAAGAATTTTATTTTTAACAAAGAGGAAAGACAAATATTTTTAACGAAGTTTGTTATCTCATAATAAAAAAAACTTTATTTAGTTAGAAAATGGCGTTTTTCGAAATTGTGTAAATCCAAAAAGTGCTATTTTTCGGAAAAAAATGCAAGATTTCCATGATATTTTTAGTGTGTTAGTTTTAGCTGACTGAACAATCTCAAGGCCAGAAAGCTTTTTTTCGTAAAATGTGTCTCTACCTTGACTATTAAATACATGTTTCGTAATTATTTTAAAAAAATTTAATATTTTACTGATAACGGAAGTCACGTGACAACTTTTGTTTGGCCCATTTGTAATCACTTTGTAACCACCTCTGGTCGTCAGTGTTTGACTTTCCAAGAAATTCTAAATACTTTTTTTTCATTTGATGTCAGCTTGTTGGCGATCACTATATTCATTATTTGTTTATAATAATTTTCTTACGTAGTTACTGTAGTTTACGAATTTGAATTCGGCGCCGAGATGGCCTAGCGCCGAGTTGGCTGGCGCCGATATGGCTCCGCGCCGAGTTGTCCCGGCGCCGAGATGGCCCCGCGCCGAGATGGCGGCGCCGAGTTGTCCTAGACCCAAAAACAAGTGCAGCAATCGGAATGCAGTTAGAAAAATGAAAGATATTTTAATTAATTTATTTATTATAATAAACTTATAAGAACAGTATGTCCCCGGATTGAATTTACAAGAGGGAATTAAATTTTATTTTTATTTTTACATAAAAATGTTATGGGAATTAAAATTCCTGCTTGGTTTATAGAGAATCTTAACAAAATTTTCAGTGTTTTAAAAACAAGTCGGCTTTGACTGTTAAGCAGAAACGATTTTCTTTTCAGGTAAACTACCCTTTTTGTTCATGATATGACAAAATATTACTAAGAAAAATTGTTCAGAATGAGAAATTATGGCCGTATGCAAGATATAAGGAAGATACTTAGTTTAAACCGTCATTTTTAATAAATAAAATTTATTTTGTTTTTATAAGTTTATTATAATAAATAAATTAATTAAAATATATTTCATTATCTAACTGTATTCCGATCGCTGCACTCGTTTTTTAACACCCTGCAATCTAGGAGACAAATTGAGCTCGGGAACGAAGTTTCCGGGTACGAGATGTGGGGTACGAAATGTGGGGAACGAATTGTGGGGAACGAACTTTCCGTATCCCGTAAAAAGTCATAGTGACAAATTGGAAAGTACCTACCAAGGGATCAAATAAATTTATGATTAGAGTCGCCTGTGATTCGTGTTATACGTTTGGTAGTACTGAAGTGTAGTGTTAGTTTACGCCAAATTTGAGCAGACTGATGCAAAACTTAACCTGCAAATCTCGAATTTGACATAGCTTGACAATGCCACCAACAATGTCAGAGACATGGTTTTTATCTCACTAGTGGGGTATAGTTACCTCACTAGTGGGTTATGAGCCACTTTAGCGATCTAGTTGTGCAACAATTCAATCACATTTGACGTTTGTTGACTGTCTATCAGTAAGGTAACCATGATTGCTAATACGATTTTTAATGTTTACGTATTCTTAGTAGCTATGATCTATGTAATTTGGGTTGCATAAATTAACTACAACGATCTAGTAATAGCCTTATAACTAGTAGCTGTTTGATAAAATATTTTACTGTCTTACTCGGCTTGAGTTTCTATTAATAATAATTGGTACTGGCCTTATAATCGTCTTCACGGCCAATCTAAATAATGCTATTAAAGTAGTTTCTTTTCTATCTAAGGAATTGTTACCATCCAAATACAACACTGTACCAAAGATTCAATATTCAATAATAAAATATTATTTTGCATTATCTTACTTTTTCAAACTGTTGATGGCAAAACATAAACGAAACTAGAAGAAAAAACCTCCAACGCACGGTTCAGTTTTTATAATTGGCTTAAGCAAGAAGGTCTTATTCGCAATGTGGAAACATCTTCATACATTTGGTACGACGTTTGAGGAAGTATTTAAAGGTAATTCGTCAAATTACTTAAGTATGATAAGTAGTTTGTTTTTCCCAAAATGTTTTTGTTGTCTATGGAGAAAGGGTGGACTATTAAGACATTTTTAAAGCTTGTTAACCGTTAGCGTGTGCTCAAAATATTTTTGTATGGAATACCTAGAGGTCCTTTTGCAATTATTAGCATCGCTTAGACGGTCTCGAGGTTGTTTTCGATTTTCCAATATCACTTTGAAGTTTCCAAACTCGTTCAATGATTCTCGAGGGCTCTTTTTAAACGGCAGGGATGTTTGAAATGTTTCATTATGGTAGTTCTTGATTTGTTTGGAGATGTTTGACTTTTTCAAGGTTAGTTTGATGTTGAGCTCGTTTTGAAATTCTCAAGGTCGTTTTAAAATTATCAAAGTTATATGGTACCATGACGCCTTTCTCAATCTGTTTAAAATGCTTATTAATTGTATTGAACTATTAAAGTTAGTTTTCACATTCTAAATGCTGTCTTGAAATTTTAAGGGCTGTTTTGATTTTTTAATGTGAGCCCCAATGGGTTTTAAGAGATCAAAGATGATTATTGGTTCAAGGTCGTTGTTATTCTTATTTAAAATTTTCTGAAATATGGCCAAATGGAAAGCTAATATTAATTAACCCCCTATTTCAAACGTAATAGGTAGTTATACATAATGTAAGACTATTTGACGAGTCTCTTTTATAGCCGAGAGGATTTTGCGAGCGAGGTCACTAAAGGAGACGAGTCTGTAAAGTCATATGGTGTACGAGTTGTATACAAAGGTTTTATGTTCGATTAAGTTCGATAAAATACACTTTATTTTACTAGTACTATAAAGAGCTACTTTATTGCCACGAAACTGTGTCATAAACAATACTTTATGGTGTAGTCGTACATATAGCTATTTATAATACTAGTCAGTGAATGACTCATTTTCTGCAACGAGTGGTCCCACAGGATGCACAAAATCGCATTTCCTAATGCGTTTTATGCAAGATTTAAAAAAAAATGATTAAAAAACCTATGAAATCATAAACTTCATGAATGATTGTATTTCAAGACAAATGTTTTCACATCTCAATAAATCACAATAAATTTTCACAACACATCTCAATTGTGTTGTGAAAATTTATATTTTCGAACTAGTTACAAAAGTGTGAAGTTTCGAAATTTCAGTCAATTGTGAAAAGGGAAACCTGCTATGATAAATTATAAGGACTAACCAGTTTTGAGAAAACGGGTCAAACATGCTATTTTTGAAAGTTGTGAAAATTTACCAACAATCTTGAAGACAAAGTTTGCAAAAATTACTTCGCCAGGACCTTATTATAAACAAAAAAAAATTACACTGGGCAAAAGCGGTAGTATTTATAAAAACATGGTATTTCCCAAGATGTGTCATTTTAGTCGCAAAAACAAAATGAAGTTGAAGAACATCATTGCCTGTTTAAAACAAGCTTAAAATAGTATAAAGTGATGTTACAAATACACAAAAATAACAGTATTTTAGCTACGAATTATACCGAGTGATTTTTTTTATAAACTCAATTGCAGCAGGCCCTGAATAGCCTGAATCAGTTGGCAATACTGAAATGTATTGTTGGTGACACCGTAAGTCTATGTCAAATTTGAGATTAGCAGGTTAGGTTTTGCGTCAGTCTGTGTCAAAACTGACGCAAAACATTTCAGTATTGCCAACTGATTCAGGCTATCCAGGGCTTGCTGCAGTTCAGTTTTAAAAAAATTACACTGTATTTTTATTTACTATCAATATTCTTGCAATTGTGGGGTGTCCTACATCCCAGAGAAGGTTTTATCTTCTCTGTACGAATACTAAGCGATAACTCGTAGCTGCTACCATCTACAAGCAATCTTTGGATTGTTACAAGAAGTTCTAAGGAACTAAGGAATCTGATAATAGAAAATGGTGTGTTGGCATTGAGACTACAAAGGATATACTGACTATGAAAATAAGGAGCAGGAGTAATGCGTAAGAAAAAAATTGATGAGTAGCTCAAAGTTTGATGTAAAAGAATATAGCTGAGAAGTGTGAGGAAAGCGGATGAAAGCCTCTATCTACAGAATGCCATCATTTGGAAGTGATGTACCTAATGCCGTGAGTTCCATGTTACTGCGATGTGTAGCATGTACAAGGTCCCTTGCTACGGTTGGAACTCATTAGTCTCGAGAAAATTCTAAGTAGGACTATGGTACCTGGTACTCTGCATGTCTAAAACTTGTCCACGGGGTTGGAAAAAAGGGCTTATGAAGGCCTACTTGCTAGACATGAGTCTCCCCACAAATAATACTACTACTACTTACCTTTCTTGAACTACTGAATAGTGACCAAGAACTTTAAACTACCTTTGTGATGACCTGATAACCATTCTCCGCCAGTATATGATGACGGAAACATGAGAATAGTTGGAGCATCTTTAATATAACTTGTTATGAGTCAATAGTCATTTATCAGTACCTATCTATGTAATTAATTACCCTATCTTTGATAAGTCTAAATTTTACCTAGAATTTAATTAAGCTATTTCTAAATAGTTTACGTTAGTTTAGACTTTACTTCACGCATCGAGCTGCTATGGTTGTCTATCCTAATTTGTTCAAGGTTTTTCCAAATTTTGGACAAGGCCCTTATCTTTTTCGGCCATTTTGCCGTTATGTGCTGCGGCAGAAAAGCTGCCTTGCGAATTACGTTTGTGAAGTCAAATTTGCCTTTAATTTTCTAACCTTCACGAGCATCCTCCTTGGGAAATCGTTTTTGCGTTATGTGCTCTTCCATGGGATCATGATCAAGCTCTTAGAAGAGGTATTTTTAGCAAGTTTCTACGATCAAACATGATTTGGATTTATACTAGTGATGGGCATAATCGGATGATTTCAATAATCGGAATGTTCCATTTCGGAATGTTTATAAAATCGGAATATCATCCGATTATTTTACATTTCGTAAATGCAAGCAAGGGAAAATGAGCGAAACAACAACAAGCGGAAGGAAGATGAAGTGCGTCCAAATTTGCGATGCGAGCACCACTCGCCGTTGCGCCGTAAGCCCTTATCTGCGTTGGAATCTATTGTTTGGGTTTGTAGGATGGCCAGTAAAACAATTTATGAGTTTGAGTCGCACAGTGGGATGTGAGGAAATAAAATATTTTTTTCAAATTAGTACAGTAGTTACCTTAATTGACTTTCGGAAAATGCTAGTGATATTTTAAAGTTTAATGGTACATAAAGTACATAATAGATAGTATAAAACAATACATGAATTTGAAGTCTGTAAGGTGTACTATCTAATAATTAATCTACGAAATACCACTGCGATTAGTACCATTCACGTATCATACACGTGCGCACACGGCCCGACCTGTCGGCATTCGTCAACCAGCATATAGCTGTCAAGTGAGTTAACACAACATTCCTTATTCCGTTCAGTTCAAATTGGCATTTTGTTTTCTCATTTTGTGTACCGAATAGTAAAATAATCGAATTCCGAAAGCTCCGAATTTTGTGCACCGAACAGTAAAATAATCGAATTCCGAAAAGTTCCGAAACATTCCGAAATAATTGGAACCTTCCGATTTTTTGAACAATCGGAAACTTTCCGATTATTTATTCCGGATAGGCCCATCACTAATTTATACTGTGCAAGCACATGTGTTTACTTTGGCAAGACAGAGCAGAACGTCTTAATGCTTTTTTCTTCTGCACGGAGGAAATTCAGCTCGTTGCGAACGCACTTTGTCTTTGAGTTACCGCAGCTTCCTCACCTAGGACTCGTGTGCGCGAGTGTTCCTCTTTTTTGCAAGTGTTTCGAAGTCAGACTGCTCCTAAAGTCGTAACGTCAAAGCGTTAATCTACCTAGAGGCCAAGATTATCAAGCAAAACTGCCGTTCAGACCTGGCGTTAACACCTACCCTTCCCCCCCCCCCCCTTTGATGATCATCGACAGGGTTTCCCGCTACATCTGCTTACTACTTGGGTAATTAGCTACACAAGGTTTGTTGTAATCCGCTCTATTTTTGCCCTGCGCCAAGACAACTGTCTATCCTGCAATTTAGGATTTCTTTGTATTTTAGTGTTCGCTTTAGATTTTAATGTGTACGGCACATATCGGTTTCTTTTCATGATTACATAAATATTAGCATAACGTAATACCTACCTATCCAGGGCAGATTTTCGAGTTAATTAAATCTGTTTAGTTGTAAACTGTCAGATTAAATTTGGATAGCGGATGCGTCTCACGTACCATCCAAGTTAGTATTACTTGTAATTTTGGCTTTTGTAAAGCGATGCAGCATGAACCGTGTAATTTAGTGTTGAACTTTCACTTCATGTTAGTGGCCAAATATCACCGTTGAATTAAACTCAAATTAATTTCCCTACTTGCAAGATATTTCGCTAATTAATTTGCTTTACCCGGGGTATCGAAATCGATGACAATTTAAAATAACTACCAGGCGTTTTCCGGGATACATAACGCCCTGCATTGAACCAAGATATTGGAGTCTGTAGGACCTTTTTGCTAATTATTAACAACACCTACCGAATAATTTTGAGTAATATTATAGGGCTCCGATTTCTATGCCTGCAAATTTTATTTGTGCCCTAGCCGTCCGCTCTCCTTTTCAGGGATTGGTTAGTAGTGCCTCTCGATGTATACCTTTTTTATTAGCAAAGTGCTGGGTTACTTGTTATCTGGCCCCATTTGTTTTACAGCTTAAGATTACAGTCTTTTGTTTAACGCACGATCAGCTCCGGCTTCTGTCCTATTTATGGTCGGAGTGACGTAACGAACTTCTCGTTTAAAAACTTTTCCAAGAGAGCCACATCATACTTGTTACCGAAAGTGAAATCCCCGATATAATGATTCTGCTGTGTTGATAAGTACAGTGCCTTCAGACATGACCGAACGCTGATTAAGGACGTATTGCCTTCCGTCAGTTTTGACAGAAACTGACACAAAATCTAACCTGCTAACCTCGAATTTGACATAGACGTACAGTGCCACCAACATACTATTCATAACGAAACTCCGGCGAGTCGCCGGCGAGCCGCTGGCGAACGACTATGCATACGGCTGTTATTGTACTGAAGTTATGATGAATAATTGATCACTACAGTGAACTGACAGGGGTTCCGGACAATTGCCCGAAAACAATTTCCCGAAAGACAATTCCCCGAAAACAGTTGCCCGAATGGACAATTTTCCGAAACACAATTGATCGAATGGACAATTACCCGAATAGATAATTGCTCGAAGAACAATTGCCCGAAAGGAGAATTGACCGAAAGATGTATTTAAATACTTATTGTTGCTTATATTGTGTTCGACCTAGCTATCTAAAAATTTTAAATCTTATTTAGAATTAAAGTCAGACTCGCTAATTAATTTATTATTATAAAATATATATCGAGAGATAAAAAAAACTGTTCTTTATCTTTCTGGTAAAGATAACCGTCGCGTCGATCAATAATTTACTCTTCCCCTTTTCACTAAGTACAAACTCCAAAGCCCTTTTGCGTCGTGACTCTTGCTCAGAGTTTGGACAATAAAGCAATAGAAACCTTTAGTGCAGTATTTATATGAAATTAAATAATGACTAACGAGTCTCACTTATTTCAAACCAAATTTAATATTTTTGATTTAGTGAATGTTTGGATAATGCAATTATAATGATTATACCATTCATAATGCACAAAATCCCTATTCAGGTCACGTATTAAAAGTGAAAACACTGTGGTGTTATCGTTTTGATGTTTTCAATTTTGAGCTGTCGAATGTCAATGTCATGCCATTTCCAACAAGTTTTTAGGATACGCGTTAAATACATTTTTAGTGTAATTCCCTTATTGATATTCATGGTATAATCTAATCGAATAATCACACGACGACTTTAAGAATTATCATATACTTTTGCTTACAAACTTAACGGGTTGCTCTGTAGAAAGCAAAAGTATTTTTGATAATTCACAGTCGTCTCGTGGTACTATTACTGAAAATACCTACTTGGAGACGTTAACTATTTATTATAGTATTAAGACTAATGGGGTGTACTGGCGAAAAAGTACAGCATGATATGACTCACACGTGCATAATTGCCGCTTGTCGCCTATTCGTCAAGATAGCGGCCCAATTAAAAATCACATGTGAGTTAACGCCCTCAAACCTCGCATGCAATTTCTCAAGGAGCAGAAAAACACGTAATTACAACCATGTTATTCTTTTGGCTAAACAAAAGCCGAACGCCTAAGTTTTAAAAACAGCATTCTTAGGGCAAACGGCCCTAAAAACCCAGGCCAACAACCCGAGTTATTAGAATGTCAGCGACCGCTCCGTCTAACAAAGACGGCTTAAAACTTTCCCTTTCACGGGGTTAAGTAAGGTAAATAAAAACGAAGGTGTCAACTCAGAGAACTGGGCCAGCGCCGGAAAGAATTATCCATAAGGAGGTCAATGCAGACATGCCACGCAACAATTAAAGAAATAGCAAATAGCGCGAACCAATTAAATTACAAGTAATTTTAATAAGACTATAGGCATGCGTGGTATGTAAAGAAGCATAATTTAATAAGGAAAACGATGGGCCAGATAAAAAAAGCCGCCGTACGAAAATAAGGACGCTAAATGCAAAAATCGATAAAATGCTTCAAATCAACCCCCGTAAGCGAAATTAGTTCATCCCACCCCAAACCAACGGACATCCGAGAGAAAGCGGTGGGAGTAAAAATCCCTTTAAAAAGAGCCGCAGCCGCCAGAATAACCATCTTATCGAGCTCTGCTCTAGGATCAAAAACCATCTTATCGAGCTCTGCTCTAAGACCAAAAAACTCTTTCAGCTTGGGCCCTCCGGCCACTAGAGAACTCCACAAACGGCCCAAAACCTTCTGTTCGAGCCCTGCTCACAGAAGTCAGCCCCGTGACTCCTTGGGATAACTCGAGCTATGCTCGTTATTGCTAAAGGGTGTCCGGGTTGCCGCTATCTGCGCCTGCCATCCTCGCTGTCACCGCCTGGAGGAGCGTCCAGCCCCACGTCGAATCGAGCCCTAGTAGCCACCGACGTCGCCGCCCGTCTCAAGCCCAGGCCTACGCTGCGCTATGCCCCAGGTCCTGCCGCCCGCTATGCATAGCCCAGGCCCCATGGAGAACCTCGCCGTCTCCGCTGCATCGCTCCGCAGCACCGCGACACGCTCACGTAAGTTCTCAGAAACAAACACAGCTACTCGAATCTAGTTCGCAGGAACCAACACATGCGAGTGAAGACAGACGCCGCCGCCGTCTGCCCCTACGTCCAGCTCACTGCGAGGAGGAAGACGCCACACAGGCCGCCTCCACGTACGCTGCTGCTCCCATGTCCAGAAGCACGCACCCTTCCACAGGCGCCGTCGCCGCCTACACCTACGTCCAGCTCACTGCGAGGAAGATGCCGCCACACAGGCCGCCTCCACGTACGCTGCCGCTCCTATGTCAGGGACCTCGCAACACGCCAAAGACGCCACCGCCGTCTACATGTACCCCCCAACCTCCACAGAGGGGAATCGCCGCCAAGCGACGCCGCTCGCTTGCGCTACCAGCTGACGCCGTTCAGCCCCGCCGCCACTGCACCCATAGCAGAAAGCAGCCCCACACCACCTCCATGGAGGAAGCCATTCGCCGCCGCCGCAGCTGCATCCATAGCAGAAGGCCGCCCGACACCGCTTCCATAGAGGAAACCAATCATCGCCGCCGCCGCAGCATCCACGAAGGACGCTCGCCGCCGCCCCCTTGTAGCCAAAAGCTACGCAATGCCAACCTAGAGCCCACGCCTTCCAGCGGGGCCTAGCCATCGATCATCGAGGAAGAGGAGGATGGACAGCCGCCGCCCAAATTCGACGCCCGCCGTCCGCAAGCTCGAGGTTCGCTGCAGCAGCCGCCCCTGGAGTGTGCTGTCGTCAGGCGCGTTCTGCTCGGCCCCAAGGCGCCCCAAGCTTCAGAGAGACGCTAGCTGCTTGCGAACCAGAGAGCGCTCCGGCCCGTCGCGCATTATCCGGCTCGACGCCATCCCCAGGTCGCCCCTGAAACACCAGAAACTCCGCGCCACGAAGAGGACTTCGCCTGAGCTCGCGCTTCCAAGCACCGTCACCCCGGCTTCGCACAGCTCCGCCGAGGATGCACCTGCCACGGCAATGACGCCTCAAGCCTCCGCCGCCGCCCCCTTGGCCTGCCGCCGAGGTGTGTCATCCTGCCTCCAGGTCGTCCGGAACGTGGACACCGCCCCGCCCCCAAAGGGCCTCGCTAGGACGCGAGCCCTAGGTCTAAGAAGTCCTGGCCGAAGTGTTCCTGCTGCCAGGTCGACCGCCACCATCCGCTTCTCGCCCTCGGAGATGCCCTCCACCGGGCACACACACGGCGTATTTTACTTTATTGTTTTTATATATATATTTTTTGGGAGTAATTATATAACATTGTACATAGTAATTGTAAATAAACGCACACTTAACAACCAATCAGGATCTTCTCCAGGAGCGCCAATAGCCGTCTTTCGTGGACATCCCTACCGTGAGCTAGCTTGGTAAATGGTCGTAAAAAGCCATTTTTAACCTTCGTCACGCCCTCGAGTGTGAGGCCAGTGTCGTATTGTGTTAAGCATATACAGGACGTGCTTATAAAATGTAAAGCAGAGAAGAAATAATAGTATGCAGAATGTGCCGAAAATATTAGTTATAAATTTATAAAGTTGCTTGCTGTAATTCTTCTAGTGTATGTAAACGGTTTCTCTATATTTTAGTTATAAAATGCCCAAATAAATAAAAATCTAGTGGTGTCAAATCTGGGGAACGCGCAGGCCACCTTAAACCACTAATAGGACGATCAGGAAAATTTTCATTAAACCACTGGCAATATTTCATTCGTGACCTCCAATAATTTTCAAATAATTCTTGCACCACTGTTATCTTATGCGGATATATGTGAACATTTTTTTCTTAAATCCTTATGACACGATCTAACAAATATACCTAAGTATAAAGGAATATATGCGTAAATTACGCTGTAAATGAACAATTTATTGTTTACATACCACTTTGGGCAGCCAATGTTGTAACTGATTTCTGCTGGCTTAGTTGCATTCGATTATTAATGTCAGCTACCTTTTCTTCGGTTAAAACATTAGGTCTGCCTGTTGATTTGTTTTTGCAGATGCAGTGTTTGTCTTTGAAACGGTAAATAATAATCAGTCTATGGTGAGCAAAAGCATAGTAATTGATTTGCACACCTGGAAACGCCTCAGTAAATTGTTCGATGAATGACTGAATGGAATATGACCATGAACCATGTTGATTTCGAATTCCACTGCGAAATTGAGCCATTAGAATAAAAGCAGTTCAGGTGTGAACAGCATATTTATAATTTGTAATCTAACATAAAAAAACCTCAAAACTTCAAATTATTAACTAACTCAAATACGTAAATTAGGGAAATGATTTTTGCAAAAGAATAGTACGCTGAAACAATAACTGAAACCGGCTGTAAACTTCGTATAACACCTTGCACAAAGAACGCACGTCAATGAAATATTTCAACGTCAAAATATAACACTGCACGTGTAACCAAGATCAAATAGTTAAAATAAATGGCGCCAAAATAATGACCATTTAAAAACGTTCGATCATTTCTGTAGGCAGTGTATAAACCTGCTGGTCATTTTATAAAAATTTATATCGGCAAATTTTTTTCATATCTGCACATTTCTCGTTTTGGGGATAATTTTAAAGTAATAATGATAAAACATGTTCTTGCGTCCACAAATTTGCACTTCTACAACTCAAAAACTATCGTTATAAAGATCTTTTGGAGTGTATATTGTTTTTGTCTAGGTTACGTAGTATCGGTCTAGACTTCAACTTGATGCACTTGCTGGAGTACAATTTCAAGCTTGATAATCGCTAAGCTGCTGTGTCTTCTGGCATTGAATTGTAAGAAATGGTATTACGCTCAGGGTTATGTATCCACAGTTTTTTTGTACCTTTGAACCTTACCGTCTTCCGGAAGTGTTGAAGCAAGTTGAAAAATTATACTCTACTTTCTTTTAGCAATTTTATTTGGTGTACTCTTTTTTGAAGAAATACCATCCCTCTCATCATTTCATCTCAGCTTAATTTTTTTTTATTGAGCAGCAAGTAAGGAGTGTTCCAACAAATTGATTTGCCTGAGCATTCAGAGTATACTAGGTAGCTACCATTTTTAATGCTAATTTTGTAAATAATACTAAACTATTGACATTTCGCGAGTACGTGAATTTCACGCTTCAGTTAAAGCTTCTGAAGATATGCTGTGTTGTGACAGACCAATTTAGAGTGTACTTTCTGACAAGCACATCTTTAATCCTCAGTAATCCCACTGCAAGCAAACATTTACAGCGTGAGCTACTCGCAGCACATACCAGCTGCAGTCTAATGGTAAATTCCGTTATCGCATTTTTGCACAAACAACAGATGAGCGCCGACTAATCTGTTTGCGTGGGGCGGACAGAAATCCCGAAATCATACGGATTTTGCTTTGATAAATAACTAACATCAAATTTAATATCCTGCACGCTCTTCGCCCGCATTTGGGTAAAAATATGGCGGCTCGCGCCTCTCGGTATTCCCGCCACGTTCGACTTCGGAGGATTATAACGTCGGCGAATAATTTTGATAAATACCCCATATTCAAGTAGGATCTACGTGTAGAGCTGGCGCGAGGTGTTCGCTTTAAAATGCCGGAGATTAGGGGATGACAGCGCGAACATGCTGATCCTGTTGAGTCGAGGTAGCACTCCTCCAGCAATTGCTTGTATGTACAACAGTTATTTTTTTTATAACAGCAATTCAACAGGATTGTTGCGCTAAAATGTTGTGATGAATATATAATTAGTCAATTCTGATAAAAAAAAAGTTCCGGTAATTTCTTATTTCATACGTTTTTTTAATTAAATAATCTTTTTATTATTATAAGGATCGACGATTAGGTTATGTGTCATATATTTTTTACAGTCAGAAATCGTTAGCATGTTATTATATACAATAGATTAACAACTTGTACGTAGGTTTTCGTACCTGCTACTATTGGAATTTATTTATTTGCTATAATACGGCTTCCTCATAGGTATAATCCAATTCAAACAAAGCCGAATGCATAGGTGACTATTCATTTTACGTTTGATTATTAAAAATTGTCTTGCCTCTGCAACTGATTTAATACATTCTAGTGTTAGCGCATTTGGCCACGGTGAATTACAATGGTTCTTCTCTAGTGTGAAATTAGTGATACTTCGTGACTTTGCCTTAGAAATAGCAGACACTAGAATTTAGACAGTTATTTTGATTTCCTTTTCAAAAAGACATTTGTCTCTATTGTGAAATTCAGCTTCAGTGCAGCAGTGAACAGATCTGACAATTTATTAAGGATCGTTAAGGCCTGAACCATCATTGGATATGCACTCTTCAAATCCTATTGTTTAATTATTCACAATGCCATTTTAGCGTATTTTTCTATAGTGTACGCCTGTAAGTATTAGAAAAAGTGATTGGAAAAGGATTGGAGCTGCAATGCTGGCAAATAATCCTCAGGATCCCATGGTCGGCACATCATACGAATACTAAAGTTAAAATACCTTGCGGTTTTTATCAACAGTTGTCAAGAATTGCCACTGCAATTGCTACAATAACAATAACAATACTCCATGTATTAAAATAGGAAATACATCCTTAAGACCTATAAAAAGAATAGAGAGATTACTGCAGGAATGATGTCTCTTATAAGTTCTGCAACATCTGTCTAGAGCTCACACTGAGACAGTGGGAAAGGACAGCGGGAAATAAAAATTATTGGAGAAATGGGCATATCGATAGTGACAGTGAAAGGGTTTATTTACCCTTGAATTCGCAAGTCATCCTGGATTAAGACTTTTAAGATATCGAGCTTTATTTTCAAAGTGTGTACAAGACCTATAAAGATTGAAGTTGAAAGACAACTAGTGACAAAGTACAATTTCTGGCGTCAAATAGTGAGGTACATTTTTAAATCGTCAAATTGTTCAAGAGTTTGGGTGCAATTTTCAAATAGACTACTGAAATCAAAAACAGAATAGCGCAAGCTAGGAAACTTCTAGAATGATTAAACGGAATGTGGTGGATTCAGAACATATCACAGAGGTTGAGAAGTAAATTGGAAACCTAGTGTACGGTTGGTCCTACGCGTGTGTTAGGCGTACCAGCTGAGTAGATAGGACGGTATTAAATAGCTAATGGAATAGACTTCTTGTTCGCACTTACAGTAACGATTAAAAAGTAATTAACCAAAGCTCGCGTTTTTGGCAGAAGAAAACAAAAGTAACAGAAAGCTACTAACGAGTTGGGAAACCCTAAAATAAACTGCGTTGGCCTTTCACACAATACTATAGTATTAACACTAAGTAGGAAATAAAGTAATTGAATTCATTATTCGCCTGAATTCGAAAAGCAAAGATAATCCTAATTAAATACGTTTCTTGAGGCACTCCAAAAAGGTAGGCTCTTAAACGTAATTGGCGGACGCTTATCAAAAAGACATTTGGACAACGACGTGCATTATAGTACATAATATCAACGCTTCGTCAAAAACTAATATCTTAGCTCAACGTCTTGGGAGTTACGATGTACCGCCCTTCAATAAAAGGTGATCACAACCCGGACTATCTCGGCGTATTGTTGTCATGGGTAAAGATTGGGCAATGATGGTTAAGGTTATTCAATTAAACCAAATAAAGCACATACTCACAGTCTAAATAAGACTAACCTACCGTGTTCGGCTTCCAGCTTACATTAACCTATACTCCTCAAAGCGATCAGGTGTCGGTAGGCCCAAATAGAACATAACATACCAGTATAATAGGATAATAATGACATTTTATTTGCTAAACTGTTTGATACAGTTCGATACTACTACCATTAATGCACAGGAGCTTGGACATAAATGGTACAATTAGTTGAACGTGGACACAAAAATGTTAAACTGGACCGCTAAATGGAAAACCACCCAGGAAGTTACATGTTACTAAGTTATTCGAGAGATACGTTAAGCTCAAAAGAGCGAGAAATTTGGCTGAAAGATGAATTGCGCGTTTAATAGTATCAGAACCATAAAGCAGTTATTGGTATTGCGCAAGTACCAATCAGCGAAAACCGCATCTGATTTGAGATGCAGCCTTTCAGGCGTTAGTAAATAAGGTAATGTGTGTTGTTAGGTCTTCGAAAAACATAGTATAAAAACAAGTATAAACATAGCGTGTACCATCAATATAATAGTTAAATACCTTTCGCTGGATGCCTTAACCATTTAAAAAGAACTAATTTGGTACTGTCTTACCCACAACTCAAAATGAAATATAAAAATTATAACATAAAGCTATAATGCCGGAATGCAGCCGTAGCTGTCGGGATTTCCTGAGGCAGTAGCGGCGTGGATACGAAGGAAATAAGAACCTCGCAGAAATTCTGTATGATGGATCATTTCAGATGCAAGAGATCCTTTGGATTCCGCGTAACAGTTTCCATGTGACAGATAATATGCGCTCAGGGAAATCCAGCATGTGGGCCAAAGAATGTAGGGAAGCGGGCTTAGCGATTCCTAGCCTTTCTTAACTGGCTTACATGCGAATCGCACAAAATTAGCGCGATAATCCAAATAGAACCTTAACATTGATCACGTATAGTGAAAAATTAAATGTACGCGGTCCGCATCTCGGTTGAAAGTAACTGCGCCACCGCTTTAGAAAGCTGGGAAAACTTTCTAGCACTCGATAAGTTTAGAAAAATATATGGGACATAAGTTTCAAAAGAGCCCACAACACAAAAATACGGCTTAGTTTCCTCAATGGTCGAGCGGAAATACCGGCCCATCCAAAAATCAGTAATAAAAAGGAGCAAACATGAATTCCATACGAGGTTTAAAGCTGGAAACGGCAAAATAAAAATAAGCTTTCACAAAGAGCAAATTAATATGGCATACTACCTTAATGAATAATTTGGTATACTACCTTAATGAATAATTTTACAGTTCCAATAAATTCTAAAATTAATTAAAGCCACAAAGATCGTTGACTATAAATATATGAATTAAAAATTTAACGCTTAAAAATTTTAAGAAAGTTCAAAGAGGCACTACCGGAATCCTGCGATACTAAAGTTATTCCAAACACGTGCGCGGGTGTCCCTTCTGCATTCCTACGCGTGGGGTTTGGAGGAAACATGCATGGTTAGCGAGGCGTATTTACAGCGACGCCATGCGGAGAGAGGATAGTAAAACAAAACACCTGACCTTAGGTTATCCAAGAGCTTAGGTCTGACAGTCAGACACTTAAGAGCTTATCGCAAATAACCGTTTGATCGCTGCAGAAGACGCCTGTAAACTCTTAATCTCCTGTCAAGCCACGTGTGGCAAAAGATTCATTGGTTCATTCGTTTTTACCTGCAGGTGGAAAACGGCCATAGAAAAATGCGAATAGTTATGGAAAATCTGCATACCGCCCAGGATGCAGCAGGACTCGCTCTTAGATTAACGTAAGTACGCCATAACAGTTGCTCCCAGAGGCGAAAACGTAAGGGGTAAATCCTATGTGAAGCTCTACTGGTAGCGAACCGCTATCTCAGAGGGTTCCAAGACTCTATAAAGTTCCAAATTATGATTTTTCCAAATTTTCCAATAATTAACCTTAAATGGGAATGTGCAACCTGCTCCACTCGCTGTGCTTAAAAAATCTACGTTGAAAGAGAACTCAGCTATATTTGGAAGGAAAATCCACCAAGGTGCTACTTGCGAAAATGTTAAAAAGAGCTACCTACAACGTAACGGCAGCAAAACCAATTTCGGCCATTACATCGTAAAATAAATACAAAAATCTCACGGACAAACGAAGAATTAGGATGTAAGATATCATAACGGAGAGAATAGAGTGTGAGAGCGTGAAGCAGTTTGGGCACCATACAAACAAGAAAATGTTGAAACAAAAACACAGTGGTGATCTAACCTAGCAGAAGGTGGCACACAAGAGAGACGTCGATGGAGTCCAATAATGGAAACGCGAAATTTCCGTTGCAGACAAAATAAAGGGTTAGTGCAAAACAAATGGATTGAAAACGTTAATAGAGTGAATTATAGTTGTTTATTTACACCGGTAACAATCAATCACAAACATAGACGGAAAATTGTAACTAGAGCCAGGCAGGTGGTACTGAGCCAGTAGAAGCTAGAGGTAGATGTAGATGACTGCGAGAATAAGAAAGATAGGAATAAGAAGTAAAAACAGAATTATTCGGTATTCTATGCATTCGTCAAGGTCAGTTAAGACATTCCAACTTGTTCCACCTTCGCCATCATCTGCCCTTTTTGTTCTGTCGGTGGAATTTGTGCGCACCCTGCGATAAAGGCATCAGCAGAAGTGAATTATACACATCTCTGCATTATGATCGCGTCGTTGCCCTCGCGATATGCAAAAACAGTTTATAAAGAAATTGGGGGCGCAAACGCCGCGTTCGAGCCCGAGACGTCGAGTCACGCGCCCTTGCGTCGACTGCATATTGATGGCTTGTTTATGAAGCGGAATAGACGTTCCAAACGCCACTGCCTGCCTAATTAGGAAGGAATTCGCCCGCAAAGAGAATGGACTCGTTAAGCGTCGCCGTCCTGCCTAACGGCCTACTAAGGATAAATCAATTGTATCTTGCGTGCAGCCGCAGGTTGTTTTTAAATACTGAATTCGGAAGACGTGGCAAGGCTATGCCGCTCTCCACTAGTTCGATCCCATTTTAGGTTTTTACATGCTCGCGGACGAGGAGCAAGATTGTATTTTAATATTCAAAGGAAGTTTTTAAATTCTGTGATGCGATATGAATACCACCCCTAAACGTTTCAGGAAGATCGATTAGTCCGATTTTATAGATATAAAAGAACCAATTCTGTAACTCTAACTGGACACTTAGTGTTTGCTTGAATCTGAGAACAGGTTTCTTTTAAGACATATGATTCACAGATTAATATCTAAATTCGCCTTTTCTCAATCCGTTCGAGAGGTAGGCTTCTTCCGAGTTATGCATAACACCAGAATAGATTTTGTTTATTGGAAATTAATTCAAAACATGAGAATATGGATAATTGTGGTAGATTAAGAAATTTCTAACGACAATATTACACCTAACAGAGGTGTTCGTCAAGATGATACTTTGTCCTAAAAAAAAAACACACATTGGCACAATATAATGTATATAAAAGGCTGCTAGTAGTGACGGGTGGATCTTAGACTGAAATAAAAAAGGGCTCGCTTGTGATATATTAAAATATAATTTATTTTACCTGGCAGATATGGGGGACAAAATCGTGTTATTTTTGAGAGCACCACCAGGTGTTTTCCTGCCGGTGATATACTAGGGAACTTCAATCGGAAAAAATCTCCCTCGGTGATAGGAGATGTACAGTGTTCAGTTCCAGCATTTTGACGTGGTCTATGAAAGCTTATTTTACTACAAGGATACGAGGAACTGCACTTTGCTGAAAAAATAAAAATCAAAACACTGGGCGTGGCCTAAGACAAAGTCCGGGCCGTCTTCTGGAATTCAATTAGTACTGTCTGAGGCGTTTCGAGTGGCCTGCGGATAGGATACTAGACTGCCCAGCTCAGTCTTTGGAACCGTCCGGATTTATCCTCGTTTAGCAGCCAACTCGTAAGATCGATATCGAGGACCATAATCTTACAGGACGGCGTACTCGGGACGATCTGGAATCTAGGATAAGAAGCTAAAGGGCAGTTTGACTAACCCTAAGCTATAGAAAACACCTAAACGAGTTGCAGGCTTTCACCGACGCGCTGAGGTTTAGGCTTACACGTTTCAGGTTTATGTTAAAAGGTTCAGGTCAGGTTAGATTCAGGTTAGATGTACTTCTAGGGTAAAAGTTGGATTCAGAACTATCTGGTGCGAGCTTGTTTCCCAGGATAAAGCAACTCACGTGATTGCCCAGGTTCCGTACCGGCGGTTCTTCGCATACTCGTATTTACCGAAGGTGGCGGAGGGTGGTGGAGGCATTGGGCCCTGTAGAGCCCAAGGTGGCTTCCTAGGTCCTCAGGTTCTGGACTCAAGTCTGAAAAGGACGGGTTAAGTGAGGCCAAGACTGTCCGGCCATCGCTACCTTATATTCGTTAGTTAGGGGAACCTAAGCGGGTGCACAAAAACATAGTAATGTGAATACCCTTCATTTGCAAAAATTGTAGTCGGTAAAATTCGAAATGAAGCTCCTAAAGGGAATCCGCTTTCTATTTAGATACCTTAGCAGCTTGGCTAGGAACGCTACGTAGCACATAGGTTTATCGTTGTGTTATGAAGAAGAAGCAATGGTCGCCGCCGTAGCAAATTCGTTCGCTGGCGATCTAGCGTGACAGACGCACGCACACACCTCTACTCGCTTTTTTAATCGGTCGCTCAATTCATTTGTTATTGTTTCTATCAGAGCACTGGTTTTAACTTTCCTTCAATGTTTAATTTTGTAGCGCCGCCCCTTCAACTGGAAACCACTACATTAAACTTCTATTTTTTTTTATTTATTCCACTTCTTTGTAGCGAAAACTTAAACCAACTATAAATTGTGCAATCGCTAGAATAATTTCACTATTTACTAATACTAGATTACTTTCGGAATTTTGATTATAGCGCACATAAGAACATATGTTTCTCTGTTATTCTAATAAAAATTCGATGTAAAAATATAGTAAATATACACTTGCTTTATAAAACTACTCTACGAATTGTATTATGTCGAGCAAAGTGTAAATTTCGAAAAGTTTCGAAATTGGTAAATGTACAGAGCTCATTAGCTATCAGAAGATAATAATTAATCAATATGCCATCTATAACAGCTAGAAGTCAATTTTTATCCAGGGTAAGTTTCTCACTCTTAGAATCGGGCATTGTTTGAGCTTTTTCCTAAGGACAGCAGCCTTTCAAAACATCATCTCATGGTCCTAAATAAAAACTCGCTTAAAGCGAACGCAGTAATATTGGACTGAAGTAGAAATTTAATTGAAATAGCTAACTTGACCACGAAATTAATTTTATCGGGGCAGCGCAGCTCAGACGCAGGCTGGACGGAAACCGCAGTTTCAGCGATATTAACTCTTTCTCTTAGAACTAATAAAGGACGCTGGCTGTCTTTAATGCTTTGCTTGGAAATGCTGGTTCTTGACTAGCACTAAGAACTCTGAATCTGAAAAGTCGTTGCTTCTACTAACAACTAACCGAAAAACTAAAGTGCTCCAAGCATAAATCACAAACAGCGCTTACTGTTAGATATACGAGTAATGACAATAATTGGTGCTCTTGAGAAGTTCTTTATTTCCACTATTAATTATATATTGTTATGATACGACTATACTATGTTTTTTTTTATTGACAATAATGTTAATTTACAATCTACTTAACAAAAGTATTCAGTAAATGTGATGCTAGGGGAGGCAGTGAAAGGAGAAGTCATCCATTGATGACGCTCCCTAGGACATTTACGGGAGGTTCTTCAGGCCATGTTTTCTTCAGTCTTCGTACTGGTGGATGATAAGTGGAAAGCTGGTGAATGAGTGGATTGCTGTGTCCATCTAACTTCTGGTGGTAATTCAACGCAAATCTTTTGATTTCATCGACAGCGAATGGGACGTCTAGGTCTTGGTGGATTGTTTGGTTACAAACCAGGGCGCGTCAACAATTGCGCGGAGGGTTTTTGACTGAAATTGTTGCAGAGTTTTTATTCTGGTTGGTTTGGCACACCCCCAAAGTTGTATGCCAAATGTCCAAATTGGTTTCAGCATCGTTTTGTAGAGTAACAGCTTGTTTCGAATCGATAGCTTTGAATGTCTACCAAGGAGCCAGTACATTTCACGGTATTTAAGGTTTAACTGTTTGCGCTTAGTCTGTATGTGTTTATTCCACATGAGTCGCTGATCAAGATGCAGTCCCAAGTATTTTACGTCGATTTTTAGCGGTACTGACAGGCGGACAAATATTGGTTTTCATAGTAAATGTTACTTGGGCTGACTTCGACTGATTAACTTTTATGCGCCATTTATCTAGCCATGTGCTGATTATATTGAGGTGTTGTTGGAGGTTGGAAGTTGCAGTATCCGCATTTTCATGGGTGGAAAGTATTGCCGTGTCGTCGGCGAAGGTAGCAGTCACAGTGCTGTCAGTTTCTGGCAGGTCAGCAGTATAGACAAGGTAAAGGAGGGGGCCCAGGACAATCCCCGCGGAACACCGGATTTGATGGGGTAATATGAGGATAGTTCGTTATCGCAATTGACAGAATAATAGCGGTCTGTTAGGTATGACTTAAGTAGCAAGTAATAGTAGCTCGGTAATGACTCTTTTAGTTTGTATAGCAGCCCTGTGTGCCAAACCTTATCGAAGGCCTGGGACACATCCAGGAACACAGCAGCGCAATACTTCTTTTCTTCTAGAGAAGATGAGATTTGGTTTACTATTCTGTGCGTTTGATGTGTGGTTGAGTGACCCTCTCGAAAACCGAACTGGTGTTGTGGTAGGTGTTGAAATATGTCTGTATCTTGGCGAAGTCGTTTAAGGAACAGTTTTTCAAATAGTTTGCTCATTATAGGCAAAAGGCTTATTGGCCGATACGAAGTCACACTTTCTGGTTCCTTGCCGGGTTTGGGCATCATTAATATATGTGCGTACTTCCATGTGATTGGGTAATATGACAGACTTAACATCCGATTAAAAGTCGTAGTTAGGAGTACGACAGTTTTCTTGGGCAGCATTTTTAGAATTTTTCCAGTTATTATTATGGTGCCTTAAATTGGTTCAGTTTTTGAATTTCATATATAACTTCAGCTGGAGTAAACGGGTTTATTGGGAGTGACATTTGACACGGGATGTCTAGAGATGCTTCGATTGCGTTGTCTTCAGGGGCTGCCATTGCTTCAAATGGAGTGAAGACGTTGGATAAATGCTCTGCAAAAGTGGTTGCTTTATCTAGAGGAGATCTTGCCCATGTTCCATCTGCCCTCCTGATAGGTCGTTTGGGTACTTGAGGACTTTTAAGGTTTTTCGTGGCTCTCCAGATTGAGTGATCCTCTTGTTTCAGGTTCGTTAAATACTCAGTAAAGTTATCATGTTGTATCTCTCTTAACAGTTTATGAAGTTTATGCGTTAGACGATTGTATATAGTTTTATCAGTAGGATTATGTGTCCTCTGCCACGTTCCTCTGGCTCTCCTCTTTTCTGCGATCAATTCTTTAACCGTTAGAGGTATAGATGCAGTAGGTTTCTCATGATCAGTTCCGATAGGGGTTGACTCCCAGGCAGCCTTTTGGATTACATTAGTGAGATGATTAGTCGCTTCGTCTAGTTCATCGGGGGTCTTTATTCGTAGTTTAAGATTTGTGTTGTCTTCCAATACTATGTTTGTAGATAAAATTAAAATTTGTAAAAAAGGGATGTTATTACAATCCATATCAACTCATTATAATAGTCGATGATGTTTAAAAAGTTTCCTGAATAAATCTGAGTTAAAGCACATTTGAAATTGAAAGGTTACAGGTGGTTTTAAAGTAAAGAGAATATTATTTAAAATACGGTTGAAGAAGCAATGACAATGCAAAATTCTAATAAGGGTAGAATTAAAGTAAGTGGATATCAAATAACAATATAGACTAGAAGGCATAAAGAATGAAAGTGTAGTAGTTAGGAAGTTTGTTTCCGAGGAGGATCTGATAGATCTCATAACAGGAAACCGAAAGCAGAATATTTGGCCTTGAATTAAATATCTCCAAAACGAAGATAATGATTGTTGATAGGCAGGCCAATAACAGGCCTGAAATAACGAGAATGGGCCGGTTTAGGGTTGTAAATGAATATGTGTATCTGGGTTCCTTGATAAGCAACACTGGCTCTACGGAAGGTGAGGGCCGTCGTAAATGCGTTCTTGCCAAGGTTGCAATGAAGAAATTAACAAAAATCTGGCGAGATAAACACATATCCATTGCAAACAAAAATCGTTTGGTTCATTGCCTCGTTTTTCCGGTTCTAACCTACTATGAGAATGAGTGAGAGGAGGAAAGTCGATGCGACATAAATGTACTGCTGGCGTAGAATGCTTCGGATTCCATGGACTGCTCATCGTACTAACGTATCCATATTAAGAGACCTTAATGTACAGCAAAGACTCTCTGCAACTATTCAGAGTCGGTCACTCAGGTTCTTTGGACATGTTATGAGAAGAGAAGAAGGTATTGAAAAGCTCATAATACAAGGAAACGTTGAAGGCAGAAGACCCCGAGGTCGCTCACCAACTCGTTGGACCGATGACATGGTTAAAATCACCAAGAAACCATTCCATACATTAGCAAATGAGGCGCGCGACAAGAAAGTATGGAAAAGCATAATAATAGACGACGCGACGCTCACGCAACACTGACCACCACATTCCTAGTGGGGAATAAGGACTGAGGAGAGTTACTGTGAAAATGTATTGGCTTATTTAGGAAGGGTAATATCTAAATTTACGTGATATATAAAAAAGTTAAATATTAAGAAGTAAGTAAGAGAAGATACAAGAATTGTTATTTACATGTGAATAATTGAAGAGTTATATTGGAACAGCTTTATTGAGTAGAATACATTTGACAAGTAACATAAATAGAAAGGGGTTACATCAATCTATTCGTTGTCGAGTGGAGAGTCCAGAAGGGCGTCGGTGAAGCGAGAGGGTACATTCCGGAAGGTAGTGTCAGAGACAGGAGGATATCTGGGATTGTTCTGTTGGCTGGTTGCTGTCAAGGATTTTGGGTTTCGTAGTGTTGGACGAAGCTTGGGACTGGTGGTCTGTTCGTGAGAGCTGCATTGTAGGGAGCTGCTTAGAGGGATCGATTGTGGCTAAAAGGATAGATCGCAGTCTTGAACATTGTGGAAGTAAAATATACAATGTGGGTGATTTCTTGGAGTATACCAACTAGAAAGCAAATAAAGACATTTTAAAAGGTGAAATTAATTTAGAAACAATAATTTACTGTGTTATTTAATGTTATAATGTACCATTCTAAGAATTAGCCATTTGTCATTGAGATTTGAAAATTTTTGTTGACATTTGGTAGACATTAGAAGTGACGCTCGATTTGAATGATTAGTTTGAAATATTTGAAAATCAGTTTTTCAGATCAAAGTAACTAGATAACCGAACCCAGCCCTGTAAGAGTTCAGGCGCTATTAGATCAATATTTGAAAGTTTGCATATTAAAAGGCACAATTGAAATAGGGTAGCCAGTGCATATATATACCCTACATGGCAACCATTACCATACTGCAATCGATAAACTATTGAACACACCACGGATGTTATGAATCATAACAGCCTTGGATGCCTTAAAATCCTCGCTCCACGAGCTCGGATTCCAAAACAACATTTGCGGCAGTTATGATGCTCATAAAATTCCTAGATATGTTAATAATAACTCTTAAAAGCGTACAATTTTCAACCCTTATGACCCTCTCCCTCCCCCAACTACTCTATTAGTATGGAAATGTTATTTTATGCTTATTTACATCGTAAATAAGTTACACCTTCAATATTAGCCATGCCGCTATCACAAATTTTGGCCCAAAAAATTATAAATGTTTGTATAGCAGTATGGCTACCCACTTAACCATCCGAGCGGTATGACAATTATATTTTTGGATAATTGGCGTTTAAATAAATTAGTAAACAAAAATTGAAGCTTGCCGCTACTATTTTTTTGCAACGAAAGAATTACCAGTTTGACATAGTATGGCGGCCCCCTATACCCTTCAAAAGCCACCGTTAATATTTGTAACCGCAGTTCGGCTGCCATACTTGCATTTTTGCAACTTACTTGGGATATATAAAAAGGTTTACTACCTACCGAGCTTGCCACTATTACTAGTAATTCAGGTGTTATGGGCTCTTGGTCTATTAGTTCCATTACGCAGACCGGTATATGAATTTTAACAATTTTAACAATAGAGAGAGGTTTATAGCTAGGGTCTTGGTATGTTTGATTAGAAATGTTGTGATAGTGTTTTCAGTAGTCATCCTCGGCAGCTAGGTTATAGTTATCTACATGAAGAGCCACTTTCAGACACATAAACCGCTGATTTGACATTTTACAAAATTATGACAGCTCCTATAGTATATGAATGCGGGAATTGGTAATGCACCATACCCTACATCAGCCAAAAATGGGGCAGCACAAATGAGCTACCGTAAAACGGGGTGACTTAATACAGCGAGGTGAAATGAGACAAAATGTAGTTGCGCGACGTATAATTTTTTACCGACTTTATTGAAATAATATTTTTAAAAGTAACATCGTCATTCGATTAGGCAACCTACTCTACAGCCAAGGTTAAAATACGGCGTCGCTAGTATATCGCGTAAAAAAGTTAGTATGATCTGATTGTTGTTGTGTACGAGTGCTCTATATTAACGCCGGTAAACTTTTGCATCCCGAAGAAATTGTAGTTGACCTAATCATTTAAAATTTATGTAATAAGTATGCTTATACATTGTTAATTATCGGGACAAAATTTTATTTCTGTAACTTTTCACGTTTTTTCTCAACGGTGTAAAATGCGAAGTCACTGCTAATACGCGGAGATTTGATACGTTTCAGGTTATGGTGCGAAAATACATACGACGCCCGGATTCGCGCCCTTATGCGGCGGGAAAGTATAAAAATTTAAATAAAGCGTTGGATGAGATTAAATCTTCTCGTTTGAGCATACGGGGTGCAGCCGAAAAATATGGTATCGACAAAATGAAATTACACCGGTGCCTTCACGGCAAGCACCAAAAGAAACATGGTGGTCAAACGTCAAACTGTTCTCACTGCTGAGGAGGAAATTTTTTTAACAGATAAACTGTTAAAAGCTGGCGAGTGGGGCTTCCCACTTACAACTTTTGACATACGATTGGTTGTAAAGGGATATCTTGAACGTCAGGGTAGAACAGAACGAAAATTCAAAAACAATATGCCTGGAATAGAATGGGTTAATTCATTTCTGGCACGCAAAGGAAAAATATTGGCTGTGAGAATGGCTGAAAACATCAAGCGCTGCCGCAAGTATTAAACGACTATTTCGATAACTTAGAGAATTATTTGCATGGTATTAGTCCATCGTCGATAATAAACTACGATGAAACAAATTTGGCTGACGATCCGGGGAAAAAACTCGTAGTAGTTAAGAGAGGGTGTAAGCATCCAGAGTTTATTCTAAATTCCTCAAAATCTTGTACATCTATTATGATGGCGTGTTCTGCAGATGGTGTATTGCTCCCACCATTTGTTGTATAATCGATCTAAAAACTTATGGGATACATGGACTACAGGATGACTTAAAGGAACTCGCTATGGTCATACCAAGTCAGGTTGGGTCGACCAAAAGACTTTTGAAGAATGGTGCGTAACAGTTGCAATTCCCTACCTTAAAAAACATGTTGCTCCTCGTGCGATGATTGGAGATAATTTATCTTCCCATTTATCAACCTTTGTTATTGACCAGTGCCAGAAACATGACATAAAGTTTATTTTTTTACCAAAAAATTCCACTCATCTGTGTCAGCCACTGGACGTATCTTTTTTCCGACCAATGAAACGACATTGGAGGGAAATTCTATATGCTTGGAAAATGAAAGAAAATCGTGGTACAGTGCCAAAAGATCAATTTCCAAGCATGCTCAAACAATTACTACACAAACTTGAACCCAATCATCGAAGTATAATCAAATCTGGTTTCGAAAAATGCGGAATAATAGGCTACCACTAAATCGAAAAAAAGTTTTAGATGTAATACCTTCCAAAAATGCTGTAGGAATACAGAACAATGGTAACTTGGATACAGAAATGGAAAATTCGTTCATTGATTTACTGAAAACGCTTCGGTATGGTCCTAATGATGAAAATCCGCAAAGAAGAAGGAAATCACGGATAACTGTGCAAGCTGGTAAAAGTGTTGGAAATAAGGATTCAGATCAATCATCAAATGAAAATGAACATAATGCCAGTGAACAAGCTAATTCTGACAACAGTTTCATTTCCCTTGTAGAAGATGAATATAATCAATCACAGGAGGAGGAAAATTCTTCAGAAATACAACCTGAAGCTGTTGAATATGGAAACATAGTGGTAGGAGAGTATCTGCTTGTTGAAATGAAAGTAGCAGGGAAGAAAATGATAAAAAGCTATGTCGCTCAAGTAACTTCTATTTCTGAAAATTCGAAAGGCGATAATAGAATTGTAGAGGTGAAATTCGCCAGAAATTATCAAAACTCGGAAGACACGTATGTGTGGCCTAAATAAGACGATGTTAGTTTAGTTTATCCACATGAAGTAAAATATCGGTTGCCAAAACCAATGGAGTCAAGATATGGCTTAATGAAATTTTCCATGTGAGTTATTTTTTAAATAATTTTATTAGTTTTAAGGAATTTTGTAATAATTCTTAAAAATAAATATTAACATCTCCATTACAATTACATATTTACACATAAAAAATAAATTTCAAGTGACAGATAAAAAAAAATTTAAAAAAAAGTTTTAAAAATATTTTTGGTGTATCATTCCACCTCCTAAGCAGTGTAAAAGGTCCTGGGTGGTGTAGCTTGAACAAGCGTCCACTTTCGATCAGCAGAGTTAAGCAACGCTCTCTCTGGTCAGAACTTGGATGGGAGTTCCACGGCTGCACCTCTCGGCGCCTCGTGGTACGGCTATCACGGAAAAAAGTTGGTCCCGGCGGTCATACAACATCATGACAGTCGTTAGTGGGGTTGGAAGTCCTCATAACTGCACAGCGACGCCTATAATTGGCCTAACGGCTGTTGGCTAAATTAAAAATTAAATAAATAAATTGATATTTCCATTATAACAACATGGGTGTATCAAGTCACCACTACTCACGGTGTGACTTGATACAGCTAAATTTTTTGAAATATTTTTCTTACGAAATTATTTTTTGAATTCATACTTGGTATGCCCAAAGCCAAGACCGAGACTAAACTTTTGCAACAAAATTTAAACAATATAAACAAATAATAACGACACAGCAATTTTTCAAAGTTGAAAAGTGTATCAAGTCACCCCGTTTTACGTAGTCAATGCTGTACATTACTAGACCATTAAGTAAGTGAGGAAATCAGAAAGCAACTCAATATTTTTAATTGAAAGGAAAGAATAATCACCAACACCAAAATTTTAAAGATGGTTCGGGAAAAATAGTTCACTTATAGACCGAAACAAAAGATCGATTTTGGAAGCAAGCCACAAAACTATAAGACAGAAAATGGGGTAGCTAGGCTTTTATGTCAGAATTGTGGTAGAGCTATTTAAATTTTAACAACAAAAAAGTTGGAAATGGGGTGACAGACCTTTTACAAGTAGTTTAAACGTTTTCCATAAATTTGGACGATAAAGAACACCCCTACACAATAAGCTAGGGAAAAGAACGACTAAACATTTGATAAAGCTATCTAAAAGCTACTAAGTTTCGAATTGAATAATAATAAACAACTATAAGAGAATCATAACGAAGTTCTAATTTTGAAAGAAATACACTGCCTAACCATTTAAAAAGGGACAGCGGTAGTAAGAAGAAGGGCGACGCAGAGACTAGACAATTATTAAGATTCATTATTTTGTACAGCAGTAGTAAACAGTGTGACGTTTCGCGTGACTCCAAATCGTTTTCGAACGTTCAAAATACGTTATCAATTTGTAGACGCTATCACGCCACAAAAATGTGTGCCGCGCGAACATTTGGAGCCACGCGGAGGGGTAGAAAAACTTGAAGAGAGATCCTGTTGATAAGACAGTATCGTGCAGGTGCGAAGCCGACGAATTGCGTAAGCTTGGCCGGGTCGCCTGATCCACCCATCCCTACTCTCCAGAGGCTCGCTTTTAACTAGTATGTCCTGCATCACATAAAAGAGCGTGCCCGCTCAATCCGGAAACGGATTTATTCCGATCCTTAGCCAAACAGATCCAAACCACAACGTGGGGGGTAACTTGGGCCCTTGGTCATCACCAGTCCGGTAAGACCAGAAACCTCCCTTGCCTTTGTTAGTAAAACTGCAGAAGCAATCCTGTCCTATTAATCATCCAGCGCAATGGAAGATCTTGCCGCTAAATAACTAACTGCCCTGTTCTATTAACTCTCCAGCGCGACGGAAGATCTTGCCGCTGGTACCTAACCTACTCCATTCTATTAACTCTCCAGGGCAACGGAAGATCTTGACGCTGATAACCTACCCTGTCCTATTAATCCCCCAGCGCAACGGAAAATCTTGCCGCTTGCTGTTTAATAGCCCGTAAAACCACGCTGTTAATAAATAATTCTCTCCGACAGCCCGCTGTAGAAGATCCGCTGTAAAAGATCCGCTAGCCCGAGGTGCAAAGCGGCCTAAAATTTAGTTTAATAATTCGCAAGGCGCGAGCTGGCATAGTATTTGAATCCTAAAGCGAGCGCATCCCGACGCTCCAGATTCGTCGGTCAGCGATGGACGAGCGTGAGTCCCAGAAGGTCTCGCCCGGGATAGAAATTGAATTCATTTCACCATCGTTGCGAAGCGCTCGCGTTTGCTCAGTCTGGAGCCGTTATTAATTAAACTAGAATCATTCCGGCCTTTGGCTAATGAAGCCTAAAATCTGCAACAACTCGGGGACGACGAAGTCAAAAACTGAATTATTTAATGTCGTTTTGATTACAGCTACCTGAATTACAGGGCCAGAGACGGATCGCAAGATCCTCTATCAGCCAGTGCCACTCCAGCCGGACCTCCCCAGATCACCAGATACCAGCACAATTTAGAATTTGAGATATCATCATTATTTTTTGTTTTATTTCTTGTGTAAATAATTTTAGGAAACATTTTATTTGTTCATTTGTCCAATAGTTATATCTGTTCTTGACTCTAGCTTATCCCTTACTTCAGCTGTTTACGAGCCTTGAACCAGAGCTATCCACAAGTGGTAAAATTAACGTAAAATAATCAAACTTAATCTTCAGGGTAAAGCAAATATTTGCCAAAATTACGTCTGGTTACAACAGAATAGAAGGTAAATTAGACATGCACCAACCGCATCAGCAAACAGAAGTCCTGTGGGCTATGGGAACTTTGAGACACAGTTAGAGAATTGCTACATACGGCAAGACAAGACAAACATTCCCTGGAATTAGCTTTAATAGATTTTCAAATTGCATTTCATAGAGTAAAATACTAGCTTGTAATGGATGCGTTTTTAAAAATCCAAAGCTGATACAATATCGAAGGAAACATTTTTTACATAAATTATTGTAAAGTAAACACTGTCTTCCTCATAAAAATTAACATATATTTTACATGCGCTACATGTTCGGCTTATATATTAAATCATCTTCAGGCTAAAATATAAAGCTTAGTAAAATACGGGTAAAAAACCAAAGAGCAAACACCTCACCTAATGTTAAAAGTGGACAGTCATAAATAAACAAACAATTAAAATTAAAACAGACACAAGACAACGTGAACGACATGTTAAATGAAATAAATTATTTGTTTATCTACAACGGTCAGCCAAGGTGAGAACTTTAAATACATATCAAAGCCACAAAAACCGATAAATGGAATAAGTTAAGCAATTAATCAAATTTTAGATTGAGGAATATATAATTGCTACTGTTAGCAAACTCTGTGACCTCATTGAGGCAACGATCGTTTAACTGGGAGACAATTTCGAAGATTTCGTAAAAATTTAAAAGTATTGCCCTTAGGGCAGACGTGAATAAATCGGCTTTTGCCTCACACATAATTGAGAATAATCATAAATTTGACCGGGACTCCAATGTTAAAATTCTTCACGTCTGCCCTAAGGGCAATAATTTAAATTTTTACGAAATCTTCGAAATTGTCTCCCAGTTAAACGATCGTTGCCTCAATGAGGTCACAGAGTTTGCAAACAGTAGCAATTATATATTCCTCAATCTAAAATTTGATTAATTGCTTAACTTATTCTATTTATCGGTTTTTGTGGCTTTGATGTGTATTTAAAGTTCTCACCTTGGCTCACCGTTGTAGATAAACAAATAATTTATTTCATTTAACATGTCGGTCACGTTGTCTTGTGTCTGTTTTAATTTTAATTGTTTGTTTATTTATGACTGTCCACTTTTGACATTAGGTGAGGTGTTTGCTCTTTGGTTTTTTACCTGTATTTTTCTAATCTTTATCTTTTAGCCTGAAGATGGTTTAATATATAAGCCGAAACATGTAGCGCATGTAAAATATATGTTAATTGTTAAGAGGAAGACAGTGTTTACTTTACAATAATTTACTGAATCACCTCATTGTGAGAATGGACCAGATCCTGAATCTTATTACATGTCAACGGCAAGGTCTTGCTCGGGACATGATCAACATTATAAGAAGAGTAACTGCAAGATGGATCGAAAATTATTACAAAAGAAACCATGAGAAGAAAAAGTAGTGTTGGACTACTAAAACCAAGAGGAAGGATAACAGTGTGCAAATATCAGAAACAAGATAAAAGTACAGGTGAAAACTTATTTACTGCGCGTGACAGAATTAAAGTTTGCAAGCAGCTAGCTCAATGGGATGGGGGTGGCCTTAACCTCATAGTGCAGATATTTATGTGGGACAGTTAACCTAGCAGGTACAATAATATTTGTCATTAATGCGTGAGGCGGTACCGTGTTGTTTTTATTGGCTAGTAATGTAAGGCTCCAACAAGGAAAAGTCTTCCACAGGGTTTGGGGACTGTGTGCACTTACCTTGCCTGTATGTTCTTAAAATGCGTTCACTTATATTCATTAACACGCTGACAGCATTTTGCATCAAAACAGATTAAACAAGGTGTAATCTAATACGGTTATCTTAAACACATACATGAAATTCTGAAAGGCCAGCTGTTGGCTGGCCTCGTATCAAATTAATATCTAACTAGCAACCCAGTGAGACAAATGTCTCATTTAAAAAAACAAAAAAAACCGTTTTTCAAATAGAACGCGTATTAAATAAAAACTGTACACAGACCTGGAAGGTGTCAAAGTGGTACGCCGCATCGGAACATTCTGGAAGCTGTCAAAGTGGTTGCCTAACCGATCGAGGTTTTAAGGCGCAGAGGGTCGCAGCTCCGTTTGGCTGCTGAAACAGCGTACTGACACTTCCGGTTTTCGAGAAATCACGTGATTTCTCGAAAACCGGAAGTGTCGCGTGACTGAAATTCGGTTCCTGACCTGACATGACCATTCCAAACATATAACTTTCATAACTTTTTTCTCTATCTCTTACGGTTTGGCTGCTGAAACAGCGTCCCGGACAGACAAAACAGCGTCCCGGACAGACAAGTCTATTAGATAAAGGATCTTAGATTACCTTAACGTTTGACGCAACGTCACTGCTAATCGCTCAAAAGTTTCAAATGGCGATTAGTGTCTCCAGACGGGGATGAGCCGAAAATGTTGGTCCGTTATGCGAACAGTGAGCAGAATATTACAAGTACATTCAACGTTTTCAATAACATAGGTGATAATACACATGTAATCTAATTATGCCAGGAGTACATTTAACTGGATGCAGTCATAATTAATAGGCCAGACAGTAGAATTCCTGTTCAAATGGCAGTTCCAAGCTCGATGGAAGCTTAAAAAGTTGGCGGTCGGCAAGCAAACACAGCCAGAGAGAACCTTGACCCAACTCGGAAAAGAACTGGACGGCAGTTGCAACCTAAAGCGGCGATCAGCAATTCGATGCGATGTTGGTAATTTCCGATATAAATCGAAGTTGGGTTTTTCACGACATTTCAACAGAACGTGAACTAAATTTCAAGAATTATTTCACTAAGGAAACTTGTATATATCTAATATCAAAACGACGACGTCAAAAAGACGCTGCCTGAAATTAGTTTCGTACAGGTGATTTTTGTTTAAGTTTTTATTTTTGATGTGGACACAAGCAACAGTTATTTTCACTTCCAAACATTCGTCCATTGCTGTTGATAGGTGGTCGGGTGGCTAATCCTTGTAATCCTGTCCAAGTGCACCTTTAATTAGAGTTTGAAGTTCTGTGTTTAATTTCACATTTTTAAGTCTCGTCTGCATATGTGGTGTTAGATTCATAGCAAGTTCTTCAATGAATAGACATCTATTTAGGCGTGACATTACATGTTGATATACCAACGATTCTGTAAAATATTGCCAAAAGCCAACGAGGGGTGACCTGAAGAATAATTGGCACATTTCATATAATGAGTGTCGACTCTAACTTTTCTTGAATTATAAGTCGATATAATATTGGGAAGAGAGTTTCATCGATCTGTCCTTTTACGATGATGTTTTTTTTTGTAACGTGAAAGTGAGTTATGGAGATGTCGCTGGAGAACCCATATAACTAAGGTGGATCGAACTGGTCTTATCACAAGGGATGTATGTGGTTGGTTTTATTTATTGCAAGCCTGGCACTCTCCGCACTGTACCAACAAGGTAGTGTTACTTAGGAGGGATTTTCCGCTTGATTTTTTAAGGGCTCATGTATAAGTCAGAGCTCTTTTTCTCAAATGGTAAAGTAGTTCAACAGAAGAAAATCAGTTGTCGGCAGTAATATTTGTATCAGTTTTGTCTATGATTTGTACCAGACGCAGAACTACTTGTGTGAATTTTTGGAATTTTTGCTTTTTAGCGGACATTCACTCGTCGCCGTCCTTCCGCTTCTAGCATCAGTAATACATAAAAGCTTGAGATATACTTTGCCAGTTTAATGGGCAAATGCATTTTAAAATAACAGCGGCCTCCAAACTAGTAAGTTCCAAATTGAAACGAAATCATTGAAAATGAAAGTTTTGGCCACAGCAGTATCTGCTTTATGCTATATTTCCAGTATTTGTTTGATATAACTACCCTAAATATGGATGAACGACCATTGGCTATATGTGTTCATGATTTGATCGAAATACTGAAGCCAACGTCAGTAATCCAATGAAGGTCCTAATTTCGATGACGTCGGCATCTTTGTAAGTTGACCTTATTTTTCTCAACTCATCATTTATCATTGTTCCATCAAATAGAAAGTCTACAATTTTACTCTAGATTTCTTTCTTAAACTTCTTACTGGTTGCTTGAGGCTAGATAATGTTATTATAATTTTGCGTGTTGAAGAACTTGCAGCCCTATTGGAGATCCCACAAATACCCATTATTTTCTTTATAAACTACTGCTTCATTCAAGTTTCGACTTTGAATATTTTCGTCATACTCAGAAAATCTAGTTTCCGTATCAGGTATGAAATCATGGTTGTATTCTCCAGCACCATATTGCCCAGACGTGGAGGTATGACCGCGTGCAACTGTTCGTCATTGGAGTCATCAATATCAGAACCTTCCTGCTGCTCCACGTGAGATGCCTCATCAGACCATTTTAGAACGGTCAGAATATCTCCTCTCTTAAAGCTAGATGCCATATTCTCGCAAAACAGTTTTTATTAAGATGATGTGTTCTCATGCGTCTTCACATAAAACTTACGAGTAGTAAACAGCAAATGGTAGATAGAATCACTTTTCTCACGCTGAGCACTATGTAAATGCTATTGAGTTGAATAACTGCGATTCTGTACAGCAGAACGTTTTCCTTGATGATAACAGCGCCCTAATGCACCCTTTACTACAACCAACGGAAGGTTGTGTTGTGTTGTGACCACTACTGTTTCGTAGTTATTTAATTATGTGAAAAATGTTTAAGTTGAATAGTTATGTTTTTTGACATCTCTTTTTACATGAGGATTTGCAACGACCTACCGGACCCTTTACTATTATCAACGGAGTGCCACCAAAGCCTGAGTTAGGTTATCTTCGGTTTCCTACTTATTTAATTAATTGATGTACATTTTGTATCATTAGAAAAATAATTAAGTTAAATAACTGCTTCTCTATGCAGCAAAATTTTTTATAGGGGTATCTGCAGCGACCTGAATCCTTTATTTCAACAAACCAAGCGCCTCAAGAGCCTGCGTTAGAGCCTCTAATGTTTCTTCTTTATTTAGCTGACCTTACTAATTTGTTGCATTGCTAAGCGCCATTACATAATTTAGACTATATATTTCCATTACGCACCTTAAACTTCTTGAACGTAATACACCTGCGATATTTTAAGTGGCTACTGCTTTTAAATTGCAGTACATGTACCGTGTTACAGCTAGGCAAAAGAACCCTGAATTTCGATTTCATTGGGGGCGACTTACTTCTGAAGTAGAGTTTGTTGTACTTATATAACTAATACTTTGGGATTTTCCTACTGCAGTCTCCAGTTCTCAGCTGAAAAACCGAGGGCCGGTCGAAGCGATTGGCCACCAGAGGGCCGGTCGGCACGATATGCTGTGAATTGTGATCTGTGATGCAGTGCCCAAGGGCCTGTAAATCAAATGCTATTAGGTGCTCCGTCTTCCGCCCGATTGTGATGCAGTTAATCAATGGCTTTATATCTAATTCCAGCCGCGCCGCCCTGCAGCCTCGGAAAGTTTGTTAATTTCGGGAATGTATATGGCGAATTTGGTGTGCGGAAACTAATGGTTTTTGTTGTATTTATTCTGCGTGCCTGGAATATCAGTGGCAATAAGGTTTGAAATATTTAAGTCAGCACGGTTAATTCGCAGGATTGACTAAACACCGATTTAAGTAGGATACAGCTCCTGGTTTACTGACTTTCAGTTATAGAGCTGTGAGGTTTTTTGGAGGCCCTGAACTATATAAGTCAAAAAGGGTAACCACGTAGCTTCCGGAAAGGTATTATCATATGAAGCCCCTTTGACATCTTAAGTTTTATATACAATTGTATAATTTTCCCGTTTGCAATGCCTTTCGTTTATCAATCGGGCTTGAGTATACCTAAGGTATATTTCTAGTAATATTTTATCAGTGCTGAGTTTGTGTCCAACAGTTGCCTAAATTTTTGTTTATTTTCATTCTGTCCGGTTTTGAAGTTATATCAACTGAAAGCAAAAGTTGCTCCCTGAACGAAAACATTTTAATATTGTTACCCCAGTTTTGGTAAAGCGTGGCATTAGTGAGAATGGTCGATATCAATGTCAGTATTCCAAATAATTAGCTGAAACAGTATGCCGGAGAGGGGCGGCATGCATAAAGAATGCCCAATAATTTGACCCAATTTTGCAAGCAATAATAATATAACAGGTAAAAGTATTAAGTTTAACAGCTTACCGTGTCATGCTCTGCCAAAGCACGCGGAATAGATGAGCAGCAACGACGAAAGCAGGCTAACATGAGATAATGAGTACCGATATACATAAATAACTAGATTAGGAACCTACGCCGAACCCAGATTTTAATAAATTGTTAACATGTTAGATAATATATTAAATTCAGTGCACGAAATTCGGTCGTCGAAAAGGTCTGCTCCAACGCAACGTTTTCATACAAAAAGTTAATGAATATCATTACCGGCCGTTTTTAACACACAATCTTATATATAACGCACGTATATAACCAGGTTAACCCATTTACTTTTCCTGTTACAAATGAAAACCTAATACGATATTGAAAGGGTTGCACAGAACCAGAAAAAGAAAACGGTGGGTGACGAGTAGTATTTCGCTAACAGTAAGGTTGTATAAATGTAAAGCTCAAACAGGACACCAATTATCAGATAATTTGTTGTAACAATAACAAAATCTATCATTAGAAAAGTCCAAAGAATCCTGTGCTATTTTGCCACGTAAAGGGACTACGAACTGAGCTATGGCAAACAGCAGTGGAAACAATAGCTTACGGAGTTTCTCTGATTATGGTCAGCTGCTTGGTATAGGTCCACAAGAAAAGAGCTGGTAGAGATAATCATTTACCAACGAAAGCAGGTAGGAAATTAATAATAATCAACGAGCAAAACTTATTTTTTTTACTAAAGCTCAAGAATAATCAACCTTCAGTAAATTGCTTGAGGTTGACTGTCCTTGAGCTCTGGGGAAAAATACTATGTTTAACTTGTTAATATTTAATTTGTTAGCGGTTTTCGTTGAAAATGGGAACAAATTAGTTTCTCGAAATGTTCGTTAATTAACATTTTTACTCCTGTGGTATGGCTAAATACACAAAAAAACCATATGGAGCATATAGAACATCACTAATAGGTTTGAAAGATTGACTAACAGTAATATTAAATAAATTTAATACATCAAGAACTTAGAACAACCACTACATAATGTGTTTATGTCTATGTGGGCCTTGCGACAGAGTATGAAGCATCCTTGACAACGAACGACTTTAAAAACTGTGCATGTACTGAAAATGTTCGTAGATATTTAAATACTACATTTCTATACCGGGTGACAGGGTTTCAAAACCGAGCATAGGAGGTTTTTAATTTTTAATAAACAAATGGCATATCTAACGTCATTGATGTCTTAAGGACTTTTAGCCTCCCGCCCCCCGTCAACACTTTAAATTTCTGCTCTTGGCAATCTTGTCATTAAATTGAATTAAATGTTTCTAGTAATCTTATGATATACCATGCTTTTGCTATGGATAAATGGATATTTGACAAACAAAAATGTATTTTAAATAACACGCAAAACAAACAGTTCATATTGTTATATTTTTCCTCTTCTATAAAAACAATCTTAAAATTATTATAAAATCGACTGAGAAATTGAATCCTAAATTTTAAAATAACATGATAATAATTAATCATTTTACATTAACTACCAACTAAAACTAAACATACTAAACTGTATGCGAACACGAAAAGGACCTTCGACAGCTTCTGGAATAATGCAGTTCAGAATGCACTAGTTGGATTAAACGATACTATCAGGTCCCAAAGCAGGCAGCACATTTGCAGCGTTTCTTGGCAGCAGGAATTAAGAGTGCACCAATGTCGTCGGGTCTCACACACTTGAGAATACATTTGTTGGGATAGATCATACCATCTGTACCAGTTACTGGCTTATACTCCTTAGTGCATTTGCAGACAGGCGTTTGGAAAACCTTAAACGGTTTGCCGGTTTCCCCTGGAAAACTGCAGTTCAAGGCGCAGGGATTGGGGTAGACAATGCCATCGGGTCCCACGACGGGATTATATTCGTTGGTACATTTGCAGATCTTATTAGTTTCAGGGATTAAGGGTATAGCAATATCGTAGGGACGCACACAATTGAGAAGACATTGATTGGGATAGATCAAACGATCTGAACCAATTATGGGCTTATACTCCATAGTGCATCTGCATACGGTTTGTAGTAACGGTTGAATCGACTTTCCTGTTTCTCTTGGAAAGCTGCACCTCAAAACGCATGGGTTGGGGTACACCACGCCATCAGGTCCTACGACGGGGTTATACTCCGCAGTGCATGAACAGACCACACTCGTGCCGGGAATAAAAGTTACACCAATATCACCGGGCCGGGCACAATTGAGACGACATTGATTGGGATAGATCAAACCATCTGAGCCAATTACGGGCTCGTACACTTTACTGCAATTGCAACCTGGTGGTAGTAAAGGCTGAATCGGTTTTCCGGTTTCTCCTGGAAAACTGCACCTCAGAATACATGGGTTGGGATACACAACGCCATCACGCCCCACAACTGGATTATACTCCATACTACATGAACACAGTTCGCTGGTACCAGGAATAAAAGGCACACCAATATCATGCGGACGGACACAATTGAGACGACATCGATTGGGGTAGATCATACCATCTGAACCAATTACGGGCATATATAAATTAGTGCATTTGCATCCGGGTGGTAATAAAGGCTGAATAGGTTTGCCGGTGTATCCTGGAAAACTGCACCTCAAAACGCATGGGTTGGGATACACCACGCCATCAGGACCTACGACGGGATTGTACTCCGTAGTGCATGAACAGACGTCGCTGGTACCGGGAATGAAATGTACACCGATATCATCGGGCTGGACACAATTGAGACGACATTGATTGGGATAGATCAAACCATCTGAACCAATTACGGGCTTGTACTCTTTGGTGCAATTACAATGGGGTGGTGGTAAGAGCTGAATTGGTTTGCCGGTTTCTCCTGGAAAGCTGCAACTCAAAACGCATGGGTTAGGATACACAACGCCATCAGGTCCGACGACGGGATTATACTCCGTAGTGCATGAACAGACCACGCTCGTACCAGGAATGAACGGTACACCAATATCTTCGGGCCGGACACAATTGAGACGACATTGATTGGGATAGATCAAACCATCTGAACCAATTACGGGCTCGTACTGCTTGGTGCATTTACAGTCGGGGGGTGGTAATAATGGCCGAATAGGTTTTCCAGTGTATCCTGGAAAACTGCAACGTAAAAAGCATGGGTTGGGATATACAACGCCATCAGGTCCCACGACGGGATTATACTCAAGGGTGCATGAGCAGACCTCGTTGGTACCAGGTATGAAAGATACGCCAATATCATCGGGCCGGACACAATTGAGACGGCATTGATTGGGATAGATTAAACCATCTGAACCAATTACGGGTTTGTATTCTTTAGTGCATTTGCAGCCGGGTGATAGTAAGGGCTGGATCGCTTTGCCAGTTTCTCCAGGAAAACTGCACATCAAAACGCATGGGTTGGGATATACCACGCCATCGGGTCCTACGACTGGATTATACTCTAAAGTGCATGAGCAGACCTTGCTGGTACCAGGAATGAAAGGTACACCTATATCATCAGGCCGGACACAATTCAGACGACATTGATTCGGATAAATTAAGTCATCTGAACCAATTACGGGTTTGTACTCTCTAGTACATTTGCAGCGGGGTTTCAGTAAGGGCTGAATCGGTTTACCGGTGTATCCTGGAAAACTGCAGCTCAAAACGCATGGGTTGGGATACACAACGCCATCAGGTCCCATGACGGGATTATACTCAAAAGTGCATGAGCAGACCTTGCTGGTATCAGGAATGAAGGGTACACCAATATCATCGGGTCGGACACAATTAAGACGACATTGATTAGGATAGATGAAACCATCTGAACCAATTACGGGATTGTACTCCTTGGTGCATTTACAGTCGGATGGTAGTACGGGATGAATAGGTTTGCCGGTGTATCCTGGAAAACTGCAACTCAAAGCGCATGGGTTGGGATACACTACGCCACCGGGACCCACGACGGGATTATACTCAAGAGTGCATGAACAGACCTCGCTGGTACCAGAAATGAAAGGTACACCAATTTCATCGGGCCGGACACAATTGAGACGGCATTGATTGGGATAGATCAAACCGTCTGAGCCAATTACGGGTTTGTACTCTTTAGTGCATTTGCAGCCGGGTGATAGTAAGGGCTGAATCGCTTTGCCAGTTTCTCTAGGAAAACTGCACCTCAAAACGCATGGGTTGGGATATACCACCCCATCGGGTCCCACGACGGGATTATACTCTAAAGTGCATGAGCAGACCTTGCTGGTACCAGGAAGGAAAGGTACACCAATGTCATCAGGACGAACACAATTGAGGCGACATTGATTGGGATATATCAAACCATCTGAACCAATTACGGGCTTGTACTCCTTGCTGCATTTGCAGCTGGGTCTTAGTATGGGCTGAATCGGTTTACCGGTGTATCCTGGAAAACTGCAGCTTAAAAAGCATGGGTTGGGGTACACAATACCATCAGGACCCACGACGGGATTATGTTGCATACGGCATGGGCAAACGTCGTTAGCACCCGGAGCGAAAGGTTTACCAATATCATCGGGCCGAGCACAATTGAGACGACACTGATTGGGATAGATCAATCCATCGGAACCAATTACGGGTTTGTACTCCTTCGTGCATTTGCAGCCGGGTGGTAGTAAGAGCTGAATCGGTTTTCCCGTTTCTCTTGGAAAGCTGCACTTCAAAACGCATGGATTGGGATACACGACGCCATCAGGTCCTACGACAGGATTAAACTCCGTAGTGCATGAACAGACCACGCTCGTACCAGGAATGAAAGTTACACCGATATCATCGGGCCGGACACAATTGAGCCGACATTGATTGGGATATATCAAACCATCTGAACCAATTACGGGCTTGTACTTCTTGGTGCATTTACAGTCGGGTGCTGATAAGGGCTGAATAGGTTTGCCGGTGTATCCTGGAAAACTGCACCTTAAAATGCATGGGTTGGGATACACAACGCCATCAGGTCCCACGACGGGATTATACTCTAAAGTGCATGAGCAGACATCGCTGGTACCAGGAATGAAAGGTACACCAATATCATCGGGCCGGACACAATTGAGACGACATTGATTGGGATAGATTAACCTATCTGAACCCATTACAGGTTTGTACTCTTTAGTGCATTTGCAGCCGGGTGATAGTAAGGGCTGGATCGCTTTGCCATTTTCTCCAGGAAAACTGCACATCAAAACGCATGGGTTGGGATATACCACGCCATCGGGTCCTACGACTGGATTATACTCTAAAGTGCATGAGCAGACCTTGCTGGTACCAGGAATGAAAGGTACACCTATATCATCAGGCCGGACACAATTCAGACGACATTGATTCGGATAAATTAAGTCATCTGAACCAATTACGGGTTTGTACTCTCTAGTACATTTGCAGCCGGGTCTCAGTAAGGGCTGAATCGGTTTACCGGTGTATCCTGGAAAACTGCAGCTCAAAACGCATGGGTTGGGATACACAACGCCATCAGGTCCCATGACGCGATTATACTCAAAAGTGCATGAGCAGACCTTGCTGGTATCAGGAATGAAGGGTACACCAATATCATCGGGTCGGACACAATTAAGACGACATTGATTAGGATAGATGAAACCATCTGAACCAATTACGGGATTGTACTCCTTGGTGCATTTACAGTCGGGTGGTAGCAAGGGATGAATAGGTTTGCCGGTGTATCCTGGAAAACTGCAACTCAAAGCGCATGGGTTGGGATACACTACGCCACCGGGACCCACGACGGGATTATACTCAAGAGTGCATGAACAGACCTCGCTGGTACCAGAAATGAAAGGTACACCAATTTCATCGGGCCGGACACAATTGAGACGGCATTGATTGGGATAGATCAAACCATCTGAGCCAATTACGGGTTTGTATTCTTTAGTGCATTTGCAGCCGGGTGATAGTAAGGGCTGAATCGCTTTGCCAGTTTCTCTAGGAAAACTGCACCTCAAAACGCATGGGTTGGGATATACCACCCCATCGGGTCCCACGACGGGATTATACTCTAAAGTGCATGAGCAGACCTTGCTGGTACCAGGAATGAAAGGTACACCAATGTCATCAGGACGAACACAATTGAGGCGACATTGATTGGGATATATCAAACCATCTGAACCAATTACGGGCTTGTACTCCTTGGTGCATTTGCAGCTGGGTCTTAGTATGGGCTGAATCGGTTTACCGGTGTATCCTGGAAAACTGCAGCTTAAAAAGCATGGGTTGGGGTACACAATACCATCAGGACCCACGACGGGATTATGTTGCATACGGCATGGGCAAACGTCGTTAGCACCCGGAGCGAAAGGTTTACCAATATCATCGGGCCGAGCACAATTGAGACGACACTGATTGGGATAGATCAATCCATCGGAACCAATTACGGGTTTGTACTCCTTCGTGCATTTGCAGCCGGGTGGTAGTAAGAGCTGCATCGGTTTTCCCGTTTCTCTTGGAAAGCTGCACTTCAAAACGCATGGATTGGGATACACGACGCCATCAGGTCCTACGACAGGATTAAACTCCGTAGTGCATGAACAGACCACGCTCGTACCAGGAATGAAAGGTACACCGATATCATCGGGCCGGACACAATTGAGCCGACATTGATTGGGATATATCAAACCATCTGAACCAATTACGGGCTTGTACTTCTTGGTGCATTTACAGTCGGGTGGTAGTAAGGGCTGAATAGGTTTGCCGGTGTATCCTGGAAAACTGCACCTTAAAACGCATGGGTTGGGATACACAACGCCATCAGGTCCCACGACGGGATTATACTCTAAAGTGCATGAGCAGACATCGCTGGTACCAGGAATGAAAGGTACACCAATATCATCGGGCCGGACACAATTGAGACGACATTGATTGGGATAGATTAACCTATCTGAACCCATTACAGGTTTGTACTCTTTAGTGCATTTGCAGCCGGGTGATAGTAAGGGCTGGATCGCTTTGCCATTTTCTCCAGGAAAACTGCACATCAAAACGCATGGGTTGGGATATACCACGCCATCGGGTCCTACGACTGGATTATACTCTAAAGTGCATGAGCAGACCTTGCTGGTACCAGGAATGAAAGGTACACCTATATCATCAGGCCGGACACAATTCAGACGACATTGATTCGGATAAATTAAGTCATCTGAACCAATTACGGGTTTGTACTCTCTAGTACATTTGCAGCCGGGTCTCAGTAAGGGCTGAATCGGTTTACCGGTGTATCCTGGAAAACTGCAGCTCAAAACGCATGGGTTGGGATACACAACGCCATCAGGTCCCATGACGGGATTATACTCAAAAGTGCATGAGCAGACCTTGCTGGTATCAGGAATGAAGGGTACACCAATATCATCGGGTCGGACACAATTAAGACGACATTGATTAGGATAGATGAAACCATCTGAACCAATTACGGGATTGTACTCCTTGGTGCATTTACAGTCGGGTGGTAGTAAGGGATGAATAGGTTTGCCGGTGTATCCTGGAAAACTGCAACTCAAAGCGCATGGGTTGGGATACACTACGCCACCGGGACCCACGACGGGATTATACTCAAGAGTGCATGAACAGACCTCGCTGGTACCAGAAATGAAAGGTACACCAATTTCATGGGGCCGGACACAATTGAGACGGCATTGATTGGGATAGATCAAACCATCTGAGCCAATTACGGGTTTGTACTCTTTAGTGCATTTGCAGCCGGGTGATAGTAAGGGCTGAATCGCTTTGCCAGTTTCTCTAGGAAAACTGCACCTCAAAACGCATGGGTTGGGATATACCACGCCATCGGGTCCCACGACGGGATTATACTCTAAAGTGCATGAACAGACCTTGCTGGTACCAGGAATGAAAGGTACACCAATGTCATCAGGACGAGCACAATTGAGACGACATTGATTGGGATATATCACACCATCTGAACCAATTACGGGCTTGTACTCCTTGGTGCATTTGCAGCTGGGTGTTAGTAAGGGCTGAATCGGTTTACCGGTGTATCCTGGAAAACTGCAGCTTAAAAAACATGGGTTGGGATACACAATGCCATCAGGACCCACGACGGGATTATGTTGCCTACGGCATGGGCAAACGTCGTTAGAACCCGGAGCCAAAGATTTACCAATATCATCGGGCCGAGCACAATTGAGTCGACACTGATTGGGATAGATCAATCCATCGGAACCAATTACGGGCTTGTATTCCTTAGTGCATTTGCAGCCGGGTGGTAGTAAGAGCTGAATCGGTTTTCCCGTTTCTCTTGGAAAGCTGCACTTCAAAACGCATGGATTGGGATACACAACGCCATCAGGTCCTACGACAGGATTAAACTCCGTAGTGCATGAACAGACCACGCTCGTACCAGGAATGAAAGGTACACCAATATCATCGGGCCGGACACAATTGAGTCGACATTGATTGGGATATATCAAACCATCTGAACCAATTACGGGCTTGTACTTCTTGGTGCATTTACAGTGGGGTGCTGTTAAAGGCTGAATAGGTTTGCCGGTGTATCCTGGAAAACTGCACCTTAAAACGCATGGGTTGGGATACACAACGCTATCAGGTCCCACGACGGGATTATACTCTAAAGTGCATGAACAGACCTCGCTGGTACCAGGAATAAAAGGTACACCAATATCATCGGGCCGGACACAATTTAGACGACATTGATTGGGATAGATTAACCTATCTGAACCCATTACAGGTTTGTACTCTTTAGTGCATTTGCAGCCGGGTGATAGTAAGGGCTGAAGCGCTTTGCCAGTTTCTCCAGGAAAACTGCACTTCAAAACGCATGGGTTGGGATATACTACGCCATCGGGTCCCACGACGGGATTATACTTTAAAGTGCATGAGCAGACCTTGCTGCTACCAGGAATGAAAGGTACACCAATATCATCAGGACGGACACAATTGAGACGACATTGATTGGGATAAATTAAGTCATCTGAACCAATTACGGGCTTGTACTCTCTAGTGCATTTGCAGCCGGGTGTTAGTAAGGGCTGAATAGGTTTACCGGTGTATCCTGGGAAACTGCAGCTCAAAACGCATGGGTTGGGATATACAACGCCATCAGGTCCCACGACGGGATTATACTCAAGCGTGCATGAGCAGACCTCGCTGGTACCAGGAATGAAGGGTACACTAATATCATTGGGCCGGACACAATTGAGACGACATTGATTGGGATAGATCAATCCATCGGAACCAATTACGGGCTTGTACTCTTTAGTGCATTTGCAGCCGGGTGGTAGTAAGGGTTGAATCGCTTTGCCAGTTTCTCCTGGAAAACTACACCTTAATACGCATGGGTTGGGATATACCACGCCATCGGGTCCCACGACGGGATTATACTCTAAAGTGCATGAGCAGACCTGGCTGGTACCAGGAACGAAAGGTACACCAATATCATCAGGCCGGACACAATTGAGACGACATTGATTCGGATAAATTAGGTCATCTGATCCAATAACGGGTTTGTAGTCCCTAGTGCATTTGCAGCCAGGTGTTAGTAAGCTCTGAATCGGTTTACCGGTGTATCCTGGAAAACTGCAGCTTAAAAGGCATGAGTTGGGATACACAATGCCATCAGGACCCACGACGGGATTTTGTTGCATGCGGCATGGGCAAACCGCGCTAGTACCAGGAACGAAAGGCTTTCCAATATCATCGGGCCGAGCACAATTGAGACGACATTGATTGGGATAGATCAATCCATCGGAACCAATTACGGGCTGGTACTCTTTAGTGCATTTGCAGCGGGGCGGTAGTAAGAGCTGAATCGGTTTTCCCGTTTCTCTTGGAAAGCTACACCTCAAAACGCATGGGTTGGGGTACACAACGCCATCTGGTCCTACGACGGGATTAAACTCCGTAGTACATGGACAGACCACGCTCGTACCAAGAATGAAAGGTACACCAATATCATCGGGCTGGACACAATTGAGACGACATTGATTGGGATAGATCAAACCATCTGATCCAATTACGGGATTGTACTCCTTGTTGCAGTTACAGTCGGGTTTTAATAAGGGCTCAATGGGTTTTCCGGTGTATCCTGGAAAACTGCACATTAAAACGCATGGGTTGGGATACACTACGCCATCAGGTCCCACGACGGGATCATACTCAAGGGTGCATGAACAGACCTCGCTGGTACCAGGAATAAAAGGTACACCAATATCATCGTGCCGGACACAATTGAGACGACATTGATTAGGATATATCAAACCATCTGACCCAACTACGGGCTTGTACTGTTTAGTGCATTTGCAGCCACGTGGTAGTAAGGGCTGAATTGCTTTGCCGGTTTCTCTTGGAAAACTGCACCTCAATGCGCATAGGTTGGGATACACAACGCCATCAGGTCCGACAACGGGATTATACTCTAGAGTGCACGAGCAGATCTCGCTAGTACCAGGAATGAAGGATACACCAATATCATTGGGTAGCACACAATTGAGACGACATTGATTGGGATAGATTAAACCATCTGTACCAATTACGGGCTTGTACTCTCTAGTGCATTTGCAGTCGGATGGTAGTAAGGGCTGGATCGGTTTGCCGGTGTATCCTGGAAAGCTGCAGCTTAAAATACATGGGTTGGGATACACAACGCCATCGGGTCCTACGACGGGATTATATTCCGTCGTGCATGGACAGACATTGCTGCTACCAGGAATGAAACGTACTGCTATATCATCGGGCCGAGCACACTTGAGATGACATTCATTGGGATAGACCAATCCATCGGAACCAATAACGGGCTTGTACCTCTTAGTGCATTTGCAGCCGGGTGGTGGTTGAATCGTTTTGCCAGTATATCCTGGAAAACTGCATCTTAAAACGCATGAGTTGGGATACTCAATGCCATCAGGTCCCACCACGGGATTATGTTCCATTGAGCATGGGCACATGTTGCTGCTGCCAGGAATGAAGGGCACACCAATATCAATTGGCCGGGCACACTTGAGACGACATTTATTGGGGTAAATCAAACCATCCGAACCAATTACGGGCTTGTACTCCTTAGTGCATTTGCAGCCGGGTGATGGTAAGAGCTGAATTGCTTTGCCAGTGTATCCTGGAAAACTGCACCCCATAACACATGGGTTGGGATACACAACGCCATCAGGTCCTACAACGGGATTATATTCCGTAGTACACGGACAGACCTCGATGGTACCAGGAATGAAATGTACGCCAATATCATGGGGTCGGACACAGTTGAGACGACATTGATTCGGGTAGATCAAACCATCTGAACCAATTACGGGCTTGTACTCTTTGGTGCATTTGCAGCCGGGTGGTAATAATGGCTGAATCAGTTTGTATCCTGGAAAGCTGCAACTGAAAAGGCAAGAGTTCGGATACACAACGCCATCAGGTCCTACGACTGGATTATACTCTGTAGTACATGGGCAGATTTTGCTTGTACCGGGTATAAAACGTACAGCAATGTCATTGGGCCGGGCACACTTGAGGCGACATTGATTGGGATAGATCAAACCATCTGAACCGATTACGGGCTTGTACTCCTTGGTGCATTTGCAGACAGGTGTTGGTAAATTCTGAATCGGTTTGCCGTTGTATTGTGGATAACTGCAGCGCAAAAAGCATTCGTTGGGATACAAAATGCCATCAGGTCCCACGACAGGATTATGTTCCATAATGCATGGGCAGGCAGTGCTGATACCAGGAACGAAAGGTACACCAATATCACCGGGCCGGCTACACTTAAGGTGGCATTTGTTGGGATATATCAAACCATCTGAGCCAATAACAGGCTTGTATTCCTTGGTGCATTTGCAGGCGAGTGGTGGTATGGATTGAATCGGTTTGCCGGTAAATTCTGGAAAACTGCATCTCAAAACGCATGCATTGGGATATACAACACCATCAGGTCCCACAATGGGATTATATTCAGTAGTGCATGGGCAGACTCCGCTAGTACCCGGAGTGAAAGGTACACCAATATCTTCGGGCCAGGCACAATTCAGACGACATTGATTGGGATAGATCAAACCATCTGACCCAATTACGGGCATGTAGTTCTTGTGGCATTTGCAGGCCGGCAGTGATACGGGTTGAATGGGTTTGCCGGTATATCCTGGAAAACTACAACTCAAAACGCATGGGTTAGGGTACACAGCGCCATCAGGTCCCACGACGGGATTGTATTCTTTAGTACAAGGGCAGATCCTGTTTGTTTCAGGAATTAATGGTACACCAACATCGTTGGGTCTGGCACAGTTGAGAATACATTGATTGGGGTAAATAATGCCATCTGAACCTATGACCGGTTTATGCTCCGTAGTGCACTTGCAGCTGGTTTGTGGTACGTTTTGAACTGGTTTGTTGGTTCCCTTTGGAAAGTTGCAGTTCAAAATGCAGGGGTTGCGATACACAAGTCCATCGGGTCCTACCACGGGATTGTATTCTTTAGTACATAGACAGATCTTTTTGATTTCAGAAATTAAAGGTTCGCCAATATCGTCGACCCGTGCACAATTTAGAATACATGTACTTGGATAAATCATACCATCTGAACCGATGACGGATTTGTATTCTTTAGTGCATTTACAAAGGGGATACTGTACATGTAGTTCTGATGTATGCGGATCTATCGGCTGTGTGGCATTATTGTGTAGTAAGTAAGTCATAATACACTGGTTGAGGTACGTATCTTTATCAGTATTTTTCAATACTGCTGTTTCTTGAAGACATTCGATGAGGTTATGGATAGTAGGAAATACAATTTTAATAGACTCACCAAATATGATGCAGTTCGAAGCAATTTGATTTTGATAGAATATATTATCAGTTTCTGTTTTACACTTGTAATTCTGTCTTGCGACGCTTGACAATTGGTTGCCTATTGCTCCGGGAATTGCACAGTTTAGTTCACATAAATTGCAATATACTCTACCATCAGGCCCGCGCACTGGCGTTGGTTTGGATGTGCATTTGCATTTTCTATCGTATTGAGCACGTACCTTTTTTGAAATTCCTGAAGGAATGACGCAGTTTAGTTCACACTGATTGCTGTAAACCCTTCCGTCTGGTCCACGAACAGGTTTAAAGTGTGAAGGACAACTACAGTTTTTACCTGCTGTAAACCATGGTACTTGGCCAGTTGCTTTAGGTAAGATGCATTCCAATTCGCACTGATTACTATATATCCTTCCATCGGGACCTCGAACTGGTGTGTATTGTATTGCACAGCTGCAGTTTGTACGCGGTTGATAGGTTATTGATTGCCCAATTACTCCTGGATGTGCACAGTTTAACTCGCATTCATTTCCAAATATTGTTCCATCGGGACCTCGAATAGGATGGTATTTTACCTCGCACTTGCAGTTTTGGTCAAGTTCGTATTGGAGTGGTATGCCAATAGCTTCAGGAAGTGTACAATTCAACTCACAGCGATTATGGTATACTTTTCCTTCTGGGCCAATCACTGGTTCAAAAGTTAAGCTACAACTGCAACTTCTGGTACAAATAGCAAGAACATTTTTTAAATTAACACAAATAGTTAAAATTATACACAAGTGCCGCCACTCCATATTGATAGATGTTGCACTAAGGTGTAGAATCTAAGTACTGCTTCTTAGCATTTTCTTTCGAGGTTGCTGATTTTAAAACAATTGCTAGTTATTTATAAATACTGGTTTATCTATCTCTCTTTTAGCGGAACACCCAATTGTATTGTCATCTTACGGCATGAAATTGACAACAAATTATTTCTGTTACTTCATTGATTAAATAAATAGATTTAGATTCTATTCTTATCAAGTATTAAATAGCTTTTGTAAATATGTATTTATTGCATTATTCTTCGTTTGTGATGCCCCGCAAATCAAATCGATTATTTCGTTCACCATTGTTTCTATGACTTAGTTTAGTTGCAATCTAACCATGCATCACACGAAATTCTTCTAGATAATTGCATAAGAGCCATGCATTTAATTTTTAAATACTATCAAAGCTATGTAGGAGAACGAAATTTAGTTATCGGCAATGATCATCATTCGAATTTTAAACTGAAAGTGTTTGAAAGCAAAACTGCTTAAGCCAATTAAGGCCACGAGTTGATACGGAAGAAACGAAAGATCAGTTCCTACGTTTCCACAACAGTAATTATATTTTGTTCGACATAGTATTACTTAATGAATATTTATTTTCAAGTAGATTGTTTTAAGCTGTTTTTAAACAACATTCTAATTACTTCAGCAAATACACAGTGCATGTCTTAAAATTATATTGGGTGATAGAAGCCACCCACACGACCAAACCTGTAAGCAACATCAAAAGACGCGACCAACGAATGATTAAAATAATTCGTATTGAAGTTATTGGAGCTGTGATAACATAATAAAGTGATGTATCGAATGAGCACTTTATTTCTTTTATTAAGAACAATGGCAATTATAATTGATTTATATTGAACAATTATGTAAGAATAAGACATGTGTGAAATAGATTTTTTTGTCGTCAGGATAACATATACGCATTGGTCTTCAGTGAATATTTTGCTGCGTCGTATTTATGCGAAATTTTTCGACAACTAATTTCTAAAAGGTGTTACAAAAATGTACTTACAAATATATTTATTCGACTGCAAAAGTAGTTTGTGCAGTTTTATGTAGGCCCGCTGCAGTTTATTATCTATTCATATCAAAATTAATTAATTGCAATTCAACTAATGCTCGTTGGAGGAACAATAGTAATTTTAGAAAAATTTTAAAATTAAGGCGTCAGTTAGCGACTAGATAAAGCGCAACAAACGTTAGATAATTTAAATTTCAATAAATATGAATTTACATTATTGATTATTGCTGAGCAAAGTTATTACTTTTCAATTAAAGAATACCCTAAAATGTGCAAGGTTGCCACATTCTAAAAGGACACTAATAATTTTAGTATTTTTCGCTAAATACCCCTTAGTACATAATTTTGGGGAAACAATGGGGAATGTTCATTTTCCAGGTTTATTTTTATTCCTCCCATCGCCTAGTTCTATTCTAATCTTTTAACTGTGTGTAAAAAACAGCTGCATCTGGAATTGTACAATAATCATAAAGCGTTCGGAGATTTAAGTACTTTATATCTAAACTAAAATAAAGCGGTTTAAAAATCAATTATTTAAGACATGGGAGTAAGAAGATATTCTTTTCATATCTTGTTATTGTTACTTCAACTTGTGTGAGGGAACCATGTATGTAATGTCCGTCGTACTACAACAAACGGCAAACGAATATGTTCCTTGGAGCAGCAGATTCCTTTTATGCTTTTGTAGGGAAAGGACTGTTTCTTACGGTTACGAATTCTTTTACTATGTACCTACTTTACTTTACAACTTAACTGTTTGGAAATAAACTAAACCAAAAGGAAGGCAATTGGTCAAAACTATGACTGCTAACAACCTGAAGCATATGCAAACGGGCCAATCAACTTACTGCCCCTCAGAGAGAAACAGAATGCCAGAAGCGGTAGATTCTTGTAATACAAGAGGAATAGCTCCAAAAAGATGAAATCGGATGGGTATAAATTGGCGTAAGAACTACACGTGGTGATGTTGATTATATTATTCTGGGTAGAAAATCGTAATGCCAAAATGTTGGATTGGTCTTCGTGACTCCTCACGAGCGGTAGATAAAAAACATGTTTTCTTCAGGTAAAGTACACTTTCTGTTTCAAATACATCAAAGTATCGTCAAGGAAAGCTGTTCAAAATGTAAAATTACGATTTCATGCAAAATGTTAAGAAATATAGACTTATGAAGTACTTTTGTGGTAACACAGTTTCATGGGACCATAACTTTACATTTTAAACAACTTTCCTTGACGATACTTTGACTTATTTTAAACAGAAAATAAACTTTACTTGAAAAGGCACGCAAAACTTACGAAATATCGACTTACCTTTATTAAACCGTGTGTAGCTACTAAATGAAGTACATTATTTTGTGGCGTGCCATCAATGGCACGCGTGCCAATGGTTCGCCACCCCTGACCTAGACGGTAGCTAGTGGAACATCAGTAAGTATATTTTCCATAAATATTTAGAAAATACTGAACAAGTTGATTCATCAAAGAGAACGTCGATTAACGGAGTACCTAGATCAATTACAGTAGACAGTTCAGTTGATTTAATGTTGACATTAAATAGTTTCTCATAAATTTCTGCTGATTAAAGAATTCGAAAGTCATATTAACATGTATGGCGTAATTAATTTAGATTTTTTACAATAATTGATTTAAAAAAATCTAATTTATCTTTTGTAGTAAATATGCTCTGGTTATTGTCCTTTGGAAACTAAATCTCATTATCTCAAGTACAATATGACAATAAATATAAGATACCGAAATTGAATGGAAAATAGCAGTTGCCGTGGAAGAAAAATCTGCACAAAAGTCACGCTAACTTCTACAAGACAGTTTTGTATTTAAAGCCTTGCAATAAGTTCGTGAAACAAGATGCTTACTAACGAGCAAAAAAATTGTCTTTGCAACCACTATAATCGCTCATACGGAATCGGCAGAAACAATGAACCAAGTATCAATTACGTTAAAGTTAAGTTTTTAGAGCAATATTAAAGAGATGTTACAAACACAACAATAAGGCTCACATTAATGAAGTTTCAACGTACAGGTAATGTTCTAGTCCAAAGGAAAGGAACATCTGGGCGAAAGGGAACAGTGCGGAATAATGAAAACCACGGCAGGCTTCTCTATCAAATCATCCATTCTCCAAAGAGGAGCCTGAGAAAGACTGATGCCTATATCTGGGGAATGATGAAAAATAGCATTTTCATCGAAAATGTTTCAAAAATAGTTTCAGAATTAAAAACAGCAATAGAACCTTTTTTCCAAAATTTACACCATCCTCTATTTAGAGACATAGTATCCAATCTTCAGCAACGCTTGGAATTATGCTTGCAACGAGATAGTGGTCATGTGGAGCATATCATACATCAATAATTATTACTTCTGTATAAATACAGTTTGATATTTTATTAATAAATAAATTTTTTAGTTTCGCTATCCTTTATTTATTGTCATACTGTATTATTAATTTTACCAATAGGGAGCTTTGAAATTCCACTGAAAAAATGTACTTTATTATGTGTTTGTGTAAATACTCCAACGTTTGATTAGACAAAATTATTGAAAAAACGAAATCAGCATGGTCGACACCTTTATTAGTTGTTTCTAGGAAAAAATAAAATAGGTGTTCAAAATGGTGTGTAGTAACAAAGGATATTATCAGGTTGAATTAGAACCATGTAGATTCTAGAAGGTCATATACAGCTGGAACAATGGAACGTGGACAACAGCAGATGACACTATTCCAATGGGTTGAAAAGTGCTTTTTCGGAAGCTATGACAATGGCGATGGCAGGTTTAAATTATGATAAGTGTTTTATACGAGGGCGGGCTGATAAATAATAACGCCCGTAAGTCGTTAAAATCCCTTACAGTGGAGATAAATTAGTGAAACAAAATGCTACAACGAAGAACATATTATTTAAGCCATAATTTCATTTTCTATACATAACATCGTCTTACATCAATACATTTCTATAAATGCTGAACCAAATTCCGTAACTATTTCCAAAAAATAGTTGATTCGTTTTCCGGAGCCGCCGCTGTTTTCACCTCATCCTCTGGACCAAACCTGACTACCACGAGATTTCTCTTCAAATTAAGAAACAGATGAAAAATACTGGGAGCCAGATCTGGACTATAGGCTGGGTAAACAAGTACTTCGATATTTTAAGAGTTTCAGCTTATCAAGCGTCTGGGCGCCGCAGTGAGATCTGGCATTGTCATGATGTACGAGGAAATTGAATTTCGGCTGAATTATTCCAACCTTCGGCAAGAAAAATTCAATAACTGCACGCTGTTGAAACAATGTTTAACAAGTTCCTTTCATTTTTCTTTAACTGTGCAAAAACAAAAGAACCGTGTGCATGCAAGATCTCTGCAGCACACTTGTACCGTTTAAATTCCGTTGAGAAGTTGTTTCTATCGCACTTTTATCAAGAGCAATGCGCCAACAGGCGTTACTCATCAGCCCACCCTCCATTTAATTGTTTTTAGTAATAATTTATTCAATCATAATCAAAATCTCACTAAAATTTTATAAAGGCTACGATATTTAATTTATAATTAAATTCTTAAATGTAGCTTTTTAAGAAAAGAAATTTTATATTTAGGCCATTAAACTATTGCTAATGGTATTTCACTAAATCCAAAAAAAGAAATCATGTAATTTCACGATATCCTACCGATACTAATTACACGAAGCGATTTTTTCAAATTATTAGCGACGGTATATTCCAAATTTGGCTTCTATTGTATATCCGCTAAATGCGGTAACAAGAAAATGTGTTCAATTTGAATTGAATGCTGTTTTAGGAATTTAGTTGGTTCAACAAGATTAAAGGTATGTGGAAAACAATAACTTTGCTTTTTAATTACATTAGAACACAAATTACAAACACATCACTATGTTTTAAAATACAATTACATACAGCGGCTTAGGGATAACGAACGCCGGAACGTAATTAGGTAATTAGAAGCTAAGGTATCTGACCCACGCTCTTGTCTTGGTCGGAGTAACGCAAGACGGTTGAAGATGCAATGATCTTGAATACCACAGTGTGTATGTTTATATAGGTCGCTTGTGCAAGGCGAAAGCATTCTCTATTATCTGACTACAATAAGTTTTTGCGCAGCCGGGTGCAGGCTGAGCCCTTTAATTACTTCGCGATCGAGAGGCACACAATCTGCTAGCTGCCAATTCTTGAAATCTGCCGAAGCCTTGTTTGGTACCTTTAATGTATCCATACAAATTTCTGGAACTTCTACAGCTTCTAATTTAATGGTGTCTTCGTCGTATTGTCCCTTCAGTGTAATCAACACCCGATTCCGATCCCAAAAGTCTCGATACTTTTTCCTTAACAAATGTTATTTGGCTTCCTCCATCAATTATTGTCCGAACCAATTTCATGTTGTTATTTTCCTTTCCAGCATCAACACAGGCTGTTTGTAACAAAACGTCTTTGGTTATATTTGTCATTAAGCTGGATACGGTCGTGGAGGTCTATGGACAATCATAGGGGTTCATTTCCGCACTACCTGCTGTTTGGGCAGCTAATCCCTCATTTACATTTTTTACCCATTCAGGATCCCATAAAGTTGTGGAATGGCGCCCCCTACACTTACAAACAATGTATCTATTCCTACAATTCCTAGCGGCATGGTTTTCTTCTCGACCGCCAAAACGGCATTGCAAACCTCCGTTTTAAGGTCACTGCTGCAGAAGAAGCATGAGCTACCAGGAACCTGTTCAGTAGCTAATAAATTTGTTGCCGTGCCGCGGAAGACAGGCTTCCGGTCGGTTTCAATCCTCGTTCGTAGAATTTGTTCGTCGACTTTCCCTTTCAGAGCAAGGTCCAAGGATACCAACTCAGTTTTAAGGGACTGCAATAAATCCTTCACTGGTCGTTCCTTCCCTTCCTTGATGGATCCTGATGCCGATGATCCATCTTCGGCTTCCGTAGAAACGGCCTGGGATACATCTGGTGCTTTCCGTCTTTGTTCCCTAAAGGACTCTAATTTCAATTCCGTCGGCAGAGACTTCATTAGTCGATTTAACCATCACATTGTATTGTGCAGAAGGTACTTCCAAAATGGTCAATGCTCGCATGGCTGACGTAACTAGATACCTATTATAGTTTTTGCGTAACGTTATTGTATGGTGTTTTGAGCACACAGGTTCGATTGTTAATATGTGTTCGAAGTACTGTTCTATTAAACGTTCACTGTCCCCGAATTGTTCCTTCAGTACGTTCAGTGCCTCTTCATAATACGCACCTGAAGGTGGAAATCCTTCGATCGCTTCGGCTGCCTTACCAATTACAGACACACGAAGATAATTGAATTTATCTTCATTATTCAGCTGCCCGTTTTCATGCACACACGATTTGAACTGCTGCCAATATGGTATCCGTAGTTTTGGGCTTCCATCAAATTTGATCGGTTCCAATCGTTGCAGTTTTACAATATTATTGCACCCAGACGATTGCGGCTGCTGTTCCACATTTTGATTTGTTGGGATCGTTCTGTTCGTTGTGTTTTGTATCACCTTTTCTTTCCGATGTTCCAACCTAGCCATTAGAGTAGCTGCTTGACTTTTTTGGCGTTTAGCTTAATTTGGAACCATAATTAGTATACGGGTTTTGTGTAATAATTTTCAAAATATAAAAGCGGGCGACATACAAATAATTTTGCCCGTGATAAGGGTCATCGTGCCACTCCAGCACTCCACTCTTGGCGCGTGCAATATTATCGGTAAGTATGGCTGGCCCTTCTTATATTACTAATGATAAGCAAAGGTATCAATATTGCATTGCAATATCCAAAGTGAAAATTGCAGGTAGCATTGAATACTACTTTTGGTAAAGTACTTGGAGAAGAAAGATATCCGGCTATAAGGTTGGCAACTTTTTTATAACTATTCGTAAATGATGTAAATTATTGCACAAAATTTGTTGAACTTCCTTTGTCATGCAGTCTTGTTGAGGTTGATTGTGAAAAGAAAACATACATATTTATTTTTGAAATCAACTATGTAATGTAGATTCCAATCCCACCTGCCGCATTGTTCTTTTCTTGCGAGTTAATGTATTTTGCATTACTAAATGTACCTTTTTGCTATTTAATTTTCAGTATTAGCAGCTTCACGGTATTTTGTACCTATTTTTTACATAATTTTGAACACTCTTCAACAATAATTTGATCTAGCAAAGGCTACTGTTAGCTAGTAGTAGACCTAGTAGACGGAAAAATAACATAACCTCAACAACAGTCTTTGTTGACAAAATTTAATTGTGATTTCGTTTACTTTTAAATTAAGATGTGTGCGCATTTTAACGTATTATTCAAGAACATGAATATCGTAAGAAGTAAGACAACCCTTATTAAAAATGATTAATCCTCATTGTTTTCCAGAAAATAAAAAATATTTCTCAAATGCAGAACTTAAAAGTAATGGAAGAAATATAACTTAATAAACTAAAGGTAGTCCTTAGAAAAGGGTTAATTATTGACTACAACAAGTGCTCGAAGTATTCACCATTTTGCTGAATACACAATGCTACTCGACGTTTCATGTTGTCAAAAATGTGGTGCAACATTGCAGGTGTTATATCGTTGCATTTAATTCTAATGCACTCCATCAGCTCTTCCAAGTTATTAATCCTTTCTTTATAGACCTCATTTTTAAGATGTCCAAAGATGCAGTAATCTAATGGAGTAGGGTCCGGTGAATTTGCTGCCCAAACCCCTCGACTAACTACTCGATTGGGAATAAACTGCTCGAGAAATTCTAACTTTTCCCTTGTCGTATGCGCAGTGGCCCCGTCCTGCTGAAAGTAACCACCATTAAATTCATCGGGGTGCAGTTGATTCAAAAAGGGCACTAATAGCTGTTCTCGATAACGTTGACCATTTATGTGTTATGAAAAAATATTGGTCCTATGATCCTACGACGTGACATATTCCAACTTTAACAGGATGTAAAGGAGCTTCAACATAGTTATGTGGATTATCGACTGACCACATTCTGTAGTTCTGTTTATTTATAAATCCGCTTAAATGAAACCACGCCTCGTCACTAAAAAAACTTAAATCAAGAACATCGTTGTTGTTTAAATTTTCTTGGAAAAAGTTGCACTAATGTATTCGACTAGCATGGTCCCTTTGTCGATATTCATGTACAACAGACACTTTATATGGATGCATGTGCAGTCGCTTCTTCAAAATGTTGTGAACAGTACCTACTTCTAGGGACATCTGTCTGAGCTGAAATACGACGCACTGACATTTTTGGGTTTTCTACGACAAGAGCTTCGACATTTTCAATAATGTTTGGTTCAGTGGCTGGCCTTCCGGTAGACTTGCCTTTTTTTACACTTCCTGTCGCCCGAAATTTTTCAACAACGCAACGAATGTGATGCAGCAAAACAGTTTCTTCGACAATTCTGTTAGGAAACTGCAGTCGAAACTGCTGCTTACAAGTCGCATAGGAATATTGGCATTCCCCATTTATTAACTGTCCTGATCGAAAATATGCCTCAATAATAAAAATGTTTTCTTGCACTGTGTACACTTTGTATTGTATTAACAAATATTTTATAATTAAAACTATTTGAAGTGAATATTTACTTTTTTTTACAATTAATTAATGACAGCTCTGGATAATGCAATACCAATAACAATCTAGTGGCACATAAAAATTTACATGTAAACAAATTTCACAGGTAACTAGATGTAATTCTTTTTTAGACACTCTGTACTTTAAAAACATTCTCTTTCGTTACTTTCTTATGTACAATTGAATTTTAAAAATGCAACAATTATTTTCATTAGAATAAGACCAACCATGGGATGGGCTCCAAAGATAATAAAAGCAATATTTGTATGCAAATGGAAATGAGTGACTACTCTAATGTTGGACGTTTGAACAAATATCAGGTATAGGTGGTACGACGAACTGATTTCGAAGTAACACCAGGAAATTGCAACAAAAACTAAAAATAATTTTAGAACATCAAAAGTTTTCTTGCTGTTTTGTTAAGTTTGGCGGGAATTTTTGGCGACCCACCCAAAAAAACCTTCGCGACCCAGATTTGGGTCGCGACCTGATGTTAAGAACCGCTGTTCAAAAGCTTAATAACCCTGGGCTTACTGAGTTGTTATAGACTTCTAAAGAGTCATATGAATTACCGCTTATTTCTGACCAGGACATTTGAAACCAGGGCCGGCAACTTTGTATTTTTTTGTGTTGCTCTTACTTCATAAAAGAATAAATATCAGAAATTTCAAAATGTAGCAAATATTTTTTCATGCCGAATAGTCCCAAATATTTGATACAATAAAGCTCAATGAGAAAATCATCCGCTGACCAAAATAATCAAAGAGGCACAAAAAACACTTACCTAAATAAAATAAAAGTAACGCTAGTTATTATGCATAAGAAGGACGATATGCTACACAGATGGCTCCAAATCCATAAACCATACAGGATATGCATTTTCAATTAAAAACACAGTTATTGCTTTTAAACTACACAACTTAGTGTCCAACTATACAGCAGAACTTGTAGCTATAGCAGAGTGCCTCCAAACGATACAGTACCATACTTGCAAAAAATTTCTGATATGCTCCGACTCTAAAAGCGCGCTACAATGTATAAATCAGATGTATCCACTACACCCTATTGTACAACAAATACAGCAGCATCTTCAAGACCTACATAAGACTGGCACAGAAGTTATTTTTACTTGGATTCCGGGTCATAGTGGCATTCCAGGCAATGAAAGGGTGGACAAGGGAGCAAAGATGGCAGCAACTAGGAAAACTGAAACACTAAATAAAGTCACCGACGAAGACCTCAAAAATTACTGTAAGGAACAAGTACTACAAACATGGCAACTACAGTGGGAACAAACAACAGGAAACAAGCTCAGGAAAATTAAAACAGTGGTAGGTGCGTGGAATACGTCATACAGAAAGTGCCGTGCTTAAGAAATTTTACTAACTAGACTCAGAATAGGCCACACCATCATAACCCATCAATACCTCTTTACACATGAACAACCACCTGTATGTGATGAATGTAAATCGCCTATAACTGTTCAACATCTACTAGAAGACTGCAGAAAATATGAAAGGAACAGACAAACAGCTAAGTTACCAATCACCATTCAAGATATCCTTGATGAAAATCCTCAGACCAAGTGTGTGAATTTATTAAAGAATCCAAACTTTCAGTATAAATGTTTAAATATTAACTGTATTTTTAGGGTTTCATATAACCTCGTAGTTGGTACACCTAAACCAATTAAAAAAAAAAAAGGACGACTCAGAACTTTAAACAACCTGTCGGCAAATAAGTCGTATGCCACACATATAGAAATTGTTTACTCGAAACAGAATAGAGAAAAAGTTGGACTAGTATTCTGTAAACGTAAAGGATACAGTAGATGCGACCGTCTCTTAAGCGTAAAAATAAGTAGAATCTAACTTCCTATTACACATTGCATTTGTAGATTATGAACACTGCGCACTAATGGAGGAATCATACAAAAACACGAATGAACCATCGATACAAAACCTTATTGAAAAATATATACAAGAAAGCAAAATCAACAATCAGACTACACGGAAACAGGTATCACCTAAACGTTTTACCCTGGCCCTGGACGGAGTTTTGAACAAACTGGAAGGAATGGAGAAAAATAGAAATTAATGCCAACGGTGAAAGAGTCAACCACCTTATGTTTGCCGAAGATTGTTACGGTTCAAAAGTCACTTATAATTATTTATGTAATTATTTGCCCTATTTCAGATAAATCTAAATATTATCTGCTACTACAAACTTGGGATTTCCAGGCATTTATATTCCTAATTAATTTTGCGTTAGGTTAGGCCTCTCTTGATGCATCGGTTTTAGTCTGCTTGTATATTCAAGGTTCCTCCCGTATTTTCGAATTTTGGCTTGTTATCTTATTTCGGCCATTTGCTATTCTGTGCTGTTGTAGTGAGGATGGCGACGAGAATGACATTTTGAAATGAAATCTGCCATTTTTGTATTTGGGATTTTTCGCCACCCTCCTGAGTTGAGAATTCACGTTTTGGCTTTTTTCCCTCGGGGAGCATGAAAGATGTCCCTGGAGGAGGTACCTACTTTGGTGATTTCTTAGGATCAGATTTTGTTCTGGATTTTACCTGCAGAGCACGTCCACTTTGGCAAAGCTGGGGGCTTAACATCGAAACGGTATGCCTAACTTTCTTTTGTGTTGCATTTAATTGTAGCTCCCCCTTCTCGTACGGCTGATTTTAGCAGCTCTTTGGATTTGCGAACGCAGCACCTTCTTGAGCGTTTGCAAGTTCGTCCCGCCTAGTTCTTGCGACCGTGAGAGCTCCATTCCTGCAACAGGTTCGTAGTAACATTTGAAGCTGCATCGTAGGAATCACATCATACCTTTGTTGACGAACGCGGAGCAGTATCGCTGCCCGATATTGGAATAATCACCTAGCTGCTCCGAGGCTTACTGAGAGGTTTTCTTGTACGACTGTGAGGTATCAGAGGTCTGTTTAAATTAGTCTTTTACTCTGCCTGCGTTAGAACTGGTCTTGCATAACCTGTAGTGACGGAATTCGCTTTTGAATATGTTTGTGTGTCGTGTTAACTTATATTTATTTGGCAAACATTAGATGGACTTCCTAACGACATGAATGTAGCATAAACATGGTACTTACATAGTAGAGTAGATTTTGCCAGTTACTTAAGATACTTGTTGATAAACTTATTCTGGAACCTAGTTGTTTACATTCCATCTGTCAAAGTAAGTTGTGGTAGTGGATGTGTCTCCCGTGCCATCCACGTCATTATTAATTGTGCTTATGGATCTTGTGAAGCAATGTTGCATACTGTTTTGAGAAATTCAAGTTTTGGGTAATCACGCCATGCTAATAACCTTTTTAAAGGGTTGAATTACTCGCGTTGGTTCCGTACTTGCAAGATATGCTTCAACTGAATTCGATTTGCGTGACGCATTGAAACTGATGATACATATTAATTATTTACTAAGCGTATTACGGGTTATATAATGTCCTACTGCTCATCAAGATCTTGGGTCTGTAGTACCTTTGTGCTAATTAATGATAACATCTGAATAGTTTTTGCATTTGTGGGTTTAGGGTTATATTCAATTTTTAATCAAAATTTAACTATTAGTAACTTTGCCGCGGTCATATGCTTTACCGTGCAGTTCTCTGGTAATGCAAGTTTGCCATTTTTGACAGTCAGTGTGTAGTTTCATAATTTACAGTAAACATTCGTTCATTCACACTTTAATTATTAGATCACGTGTAAATATTTCGGTGAGATTATTATACCTCTTATGCTACTGTGATATGAACTGTGAAACGGGCGTTTGCTTCGGATCTACTAACAACGTCATTCGTTGATATTGATTCGAAAGTATCTAGTAAGAATCACACAGTGCTGAAATTTAATTCAGAGATTATTATGATGACAAGCTTATCACATCATATCGACGTACTTGTAGGGGTTTCCCATCGACTTACCACATGCCCACCTTCGCGTTGTTTCTTGGACAAAATTTTCTCTGGATTTGCGGGTTATTTAGCCCATATAGCGAAAGTATCGTTTACTTACGATCGGATTCTTGTACCGCATAGGTAGGGTTGCCAGGTTTCAAAAAGCCCAAAGTAGAATAACACCCTAGGATTAATCTCGGGTAGGGGGGGGGGGGGGGCTAACAAATTTACCCGTCCAAAAGTAATTTGTGAAGGTAATTAATTATAATAAATAAAATATAATAATAACTCTGACTTTGTACGATATCACAATACCTACACCAATTTTATTATCAATAGTGGTCAAATACTAGAAGTAACTTATATTTTTGGTAGCTTTACCGCACATTACTTTTTATATGTTGAAAATATGATGAATAATCTTGTTGGGAATTTATACTAGGTAATTGATAATTATATTTTAAATGAATCAAAAGAATAGAACACCTATTTATGCTTTCGGTCCATTTATTATTCATTACTGAATGTATTCTACAAAGGTTGAAAGACAGACATACTTAAAATAAGTGATAAAATCTTAAATACATAAATTGTCCGTATTTTCTGCTGATACATTTTTTAAACGCTGTTTAATTGTATTGTCAATCAAGTGTGCTTACATTATACATTTTGTTCACAAAAATAGTTTCTTCAAAAAGTTAGTATGCATACCAGGTGACCGGTTTCAAAACCGAACATAGCAAAAGCATGATACATCACAAGGTTACTAGAAAAAATTAATTTAATTTGTTTACAATTCCACCGTTTGATTGACAGAAGTAATCACGTTTGATTGTTGCTTATAATATTATACAGTATCCGCAGGGCCGTAGCTACAGGCTTGGGGGCCCTGGGGCAACAAATAATTATGGGGCCCCCATGTTATCTTCCCCTTTACCTCTACATCACTTTCATTTAGTAAGACTTTTTTAATAGGGTTACTATTTGGTGTTTTTATTTCTGTTAAGATAGAAGAATGGGTATTTAAAACAGACAAAACACATATTTACTTCACATTGAGTTTAATATAAAACTGTATTTAACGTTTAAACAGTTTAGTTCAAAACGTTTTAAAGACAATTTCGTAAAAAACTTCCTCCGTCTTCGGGGGCCCTTATGTTCGGGGGCCCCGGGGCACTGCCCCGGTTGCCCCGGTGGTAGCTACGGCCCTGAGTATCCGTCATACATTTAAATTAATAATACGAAAATCGTTGTCGTGAACCATTTTAAATATTAATAAAACTAACCTATGTGCCATAAAACAGCTTTCTTTTATTCTAGGTTTTATCGTCTACATATCGTACCCCTCTCTTACGAAGATTACGTGTTAGAACTTAGAACATTATTGCATATTGCCATAAAGAACGACTTTCCCATCTATATTATCAAAAACATTTTCGATCAAAAGAGAAAACGTATATTTGATTCCTTTTGCTACCCTATAATTTCCCCACCTATACCCAAACCTTATTTCTCCATTCCTTTTGTGGGTAAAATTTCATATTCTTTCAAGAAATTATTTGCTAGTAATGATTTCAATGTTCCTTTTTCTAATAATTTCAATTTACAAACTCTCTTGGTGAGAAATAAAGACCAAATTGGCTCCCTAAAGAAAAATGGCGTTTATAGCTTGACTTGCAATTGTGGAGCTACATATGTAGGACAGACCGGTAGAGCTTTCAACATCAGAATTAGCGAACATCTTAATTGCATTAAAAAATCCAAAATTGAATCGAACTTTGCTGTACATATCAACGAAAACGATCATAATTTCGATAGGGAGTCTTTTTGTAGAATCTTACATTATTTAGATAAAGGAGTGAAGCTGCACATTGTTGAGTGTTTGGAGATCGTTTTGTCTAATAAGTCACAGGTCAATTTAAACGATCAATTAATATTTGCAGGATCGGAGTATTTCAAAAGTTTGCCGATCCCTTGAGTTTTTTTTTAATGGGGTCCTTTTTCGCCTTTCACAATTTTCTTTTATCGGCGCGCATGTTCCACCGTATTTGTATTGCCAGTTCTAGTCAACCCACCGTGGCAATTGCAACGAGCTTGTGCTGTTTATTTGTGATTTTGTTTGTTTGTTAACTGTAAGTCATTTTTGTTTGTTATAAAGTTTGTGTCATTGTCAATCATTTTGTAGAACGTCCCCTGAAGATGGCATAAGCCGAAAACGTTCGGGAATTTTTTAAAAAATATATGTGGATCAAGACAAAACCTTTAGTTTTATTAATATACATTTAAATATCCTTGTTCGCTCACGGAGGAGGTTCGAAAATATGAAAATGACACAAGAATCAAGTACCCTTATTTTTCAAAATACACTAAAATGTTAATTGGAAATATTTGTTATAACATTTCTATTTAAAATTAGAAATGATTGGAATTGTTATTGATGTTTGCATCGTTTTGTTATAAAATTTTTTGATGGTACATGCATTTCACACAAAAATGGGTTTTTAGCGCTAATTTCCAATCACGTAATATCCTGGTTGCTAAGTGAGAGAAACTCAAGTTGAACAGTACAACTTTATCGTATCCATTGATATGTTAACTTTGAACTATCTCATTTGGAAGTATACAGGATGGTAAGGAATAAATAAGTAGGAGAAACCAGTGAAAGTTGTTTTTTGGAGCAGGTGGCTGTGACTTCATACTTGACACTAGGGATCGACCGATACCGAGAATCGGTATCGGTCATATCGGCGTTTCTTTTTGCCGATGTATCGGTAAAAATGAATTTCCTTTCAATATTTAATATTTTAATATTCATTATAAGAAATAAACAATATAATGTAAACGAACAATGTAGAGTATAAAGTGTAACTACTATCTAATCTTGAAAATTCAATTTTTCTAAATTATTATATAAAAATATTAAGCACTCAATCACGAAGTGTGTTGCACCATACAGCGAAATATCTTCGAGCTTCGCGTCGCTTCTGGAATGCACTGCATCAGCAAAAACATTCGATCGGGCGATGCCATTTAAACGTCTTGCATCATCAGAAATTGTTAACAATACTAACTAATAGGTCATGAGTAAAAATTATTCTTTTAAACTGCATTATTATTATTAAAAGAAAATGACAAAAGACACCTGCATAAATAAACCTAAGCATGAGTTAGTTCTTAGGGGATTACCCCGCCTGAATCCAGCAAGCAGCGGTGCACACCTGCATGCATATGGTCAAAAAGTAGTGGGAGAGAGCAATGAGAATATATCGGCGTAGCGGCCTATATACTCGTATGATATACAGGGTTGCCATTAGTGGTAAAATTTCACCAATTGTGATGAAAATAGCTTACAATGTTGACCCAGTGATGAAGTGGTGATTTTACAGTAAAATATAGGGAAAAGTGCTGAATATTGATAATACCAGCATTTTTTAATTTTCGTATTCCGACACAGTAAGGTCAATATTGCAAATATCCGATCGCAGCATTATTTTGAAAATGGTTGCTGAAATATAATATGTCAGGATATTTATATGGAAAGCAATTCAACGTTTGTTAATTCTTTCGGCACGGTGTGTATAATTAAATGTTAATGGTGAGAGATTATTTACTGCGATATGCACCAATTCAGGGAATATCCTACCAAATTGTAGTTTATATAACACTAGCTTTCGTATTTGCATTTAGCGTATCCTTAGTATAAAAATTAAATAGGCTACTTACTGCTTACTCTACGCACTTCTAAACATCATAACCGGTGTTTCGTGTTTTTGTGATGTGAGTGAATTTCTGTACTCTGTGTAGATACTCTTAAATTCTATGTAAAAATGAGTGATTCCGGATCTAAATCAGGTTCAGAATATGAACATAATAAAACACAAAAAGAGAAAAATGAAAAAAGAAAATTTATTCATAAATATCAGTGTGAGTGGGAAGCAACAAGATCAATTTAAGTTGTTGTTACATCCAAGTAAAAAGGGGGTCACACACTTTTTTTGTAAATTTTGTACTCAGGATTGTGTGAAAAAGCAGAATTGTTAAAACACATGAAAAGCAAGAAACATGTGAATCAGATGAAAAATTACCCATTTAAACAAACTTTGTTTTCAATGGTATCCTCGTCTTCACCAGCACTTGCAGCTGCCAAGAAAAGTGGTGAATTTCAGTTGGCTTTGTGTGGTGAAAAACTTTTGCAACGTCTGGCAACCCTGATGATATATTAGTATCGGCCAAAAACCCGTATCGGTCGATCCCCACTTGACACCTACTTTAAATTCTAAGCAACTTCTCCAAATAACATATTTGTATGTTTTGAAAAATAAGGGTATTTTATTCTTGAATCATTTTAATATTTTTGAACCTCCACCGTATACAAAAAAGATATTTAAATTTTGGCAAATGCATTTTTAGTTTGAGAGAATGCAGGTACTGTTTTCAGGAATAAAATTTTCTGATAAATGAACAAAAAATCCATGTGTACTCATTTTAGACGGACACTGTATGTTATATCACTGGAATGGGAAAGAAATTACTTTCTCATGGTGCCCCAGACAACTATGGGTTCCATATAAAACGCCACTATATTTGCATCAAAAAGGTGCATCGAGAACGTCAAAATGACTTTTCCCTATTTTTATAAAAATAAGCTAGATATAGCGATAAAACGAAAATTCGAAAAATCATATGTTCGTTTATCAATCGAAAACAAAAGACGGAGATCGACGATGGGGAGCAATTTTTTCATATCTCCTTATCTTATCCTTATTTCCTTAGTTATCGAGATTCCCTATGAAAACATCGAAATGTCCCCACTCTGTACTGTCCAAAATATTATAATACGATCAAATGTACGATAATGCATTTAAGTAAGCTTTACTACTCTCTGTAATATCACCTGTATCAAAACCCTTCTTGCTTGATATTTTACAAATATATATACCATTTTCTAGTCACACATTTGCTATAGCCTTTTTGTAATATAATCTGTTTTATGAGTTGTATATTATAAATTATATATTGATGTAAGTTCAGTATAGTAAATTTACTTACCTACCTTAACTTCAATTAGTAAAGCCTTTTTGATTCATAAAAAAAATATAAAACTTCCGGTGACATTTATCCCAATTTATACCTTTGACGCTTAACCAGTGTTGCATCCAGGGGGGTGACCGGGGGTGAAATTCCCCCCCGGGCAGAACAAAATTCCCCCCCGGAAACATTATCACTTCATATTCATGTTTCTTTAAATCTATAAAATAATGGGCGGATTGCGGTGAAATAGGTAAAAATACCCCCCAGACGTTTCATTTTCACTCCCGGAGTAATCAGTCTGAATTCAAAACTGCGCTTAACTTCTGTCAATATAATAATAATTAACGTAGTTAAGAGGGGTAACCCAGTCTTAACATTTGAGCATATGTTTACCACTCGAGCGAGCGCAGCGAATTTATGTGAGAAATGTTAAGACGGTTAACCCTCGAAATGCGTTCATTAGTTTATTGTTCATTGAGACAATAATTTTGATTCAATAATAATTACTAAAAACTGCTAAATCGAAATTAGTGTTTAACATGCATCCACTCATTTAACATGCATGTTAAATGTATTTTAACATTCGAGGACGCGATCATGTTAAACACTGTTTAAAGCCTTGTACACATTAGCGAACCGTTGCATATAACGTAACCGTTACTGTAACCTCTTCTTAATGTGGACGGCACGTCCATAATCGCCTTGTAACTAACTGCAACGGATCGGATCCATATAGTGTTCGTGGCATTTGGCGTCCACAAGCGCACTGCGAGAGTGCGAGCCCCTTTGCGTTCGCAGCAAAAACCGACAATCGGTGGCTCGCAGCTCATGACACGAAGCGCGCTCGCGTTTCGTTTGCGAGCTTGGTTCGGAAGGCCTCTACAAATAAAACTTTATTAACCCGCAAAAGTGTTTTGACATTTTACATTAATGATGCAAAAAAAAAAAAAGAATTTCTACTTTATAATCGCCTAAAGCTATCAAGTACTTAATTCAACAATGTAATTTAGAATATAAATGAAATACTTATTTTCTCAACACAATTATTGTACATCTAAATGCAGTTCTTAATAATTTTATAACAAATCAAACACAATATATTGTGAAACGTTTACTGACCTTGATGCTTTTCCAAAAGAACCTGAACTTTGATTGGTCTACTTTATATCTCCCTACAGCTACCTACAGCTCCCTGGTTGATTCTACCACTAAAACCACGTCGTTTCTCAACGTATTTCTATTTTTAAAATAGAAACCTAATTCCTTGGCACAATCACTCACGCACTGAAGCTTCGTTAAATGATTTTCAAATCTATTACATATTCACAATAGAAAAATCTAATTGAAAGGTTACTTACTTTTAATATTAACTTTTCTTTGAATATAATAATAATTTGATAGTTATTATCAAACATGAATATAGGAAAGCTATTTTGCCCCTACATTTAATATAAATACACAACTGAATGGAATTCAACATTCAGTAGGGTTGCCAGATTTAAAAAGCCTTTATATAGGAGAAGGTAAAAAAATATATACGAGATTTCGAAAATATATAGGAGACAAGTATATTATAAACTTTACAAACTTTGAATAAATGAAACAATATTTCACAAAATAAAAAAATATACTAGCTAGCACTTTTTAATTCCGTGATTTAAAATAGATATTTTCCTGACGACACTATTATTAACGGATGTTAAAAAACGTGATCAGGTAGGTTGCCCTCACTTGTTTTTCCATAAGGTTACTTTGAAAACAAAATTAAAGCAGGCCTCTTAACCAGGTTATTTTAACATCTCTTTTATGTAACAAATGCAACTCCTGATGTTAAGTGTGCATAAGCCCTGAGCACAATGCTCAATTCTGAGAAATAAAGAAGTAAGCATTCCCGTCGTAACATTGGCCTCTCAGTTTTTCGAATTTCAAACCAATAGAATTCAACACAGTTTTTCAAAATATTGAAAAGTGATTTGGCGTCAGTATTTTCAGTTCTATAAAACCCAAAAAAGCTTTCATGGATATTTAAATCTTTCGTTTTCCCTATGGCCACGAAGAGCAATGCATTCCTAGTACGAAGATTGTATGTATGCATATGCTAACTTCAAATAAATTAAACTGTTTTTGTGTTTACTGAATGGTCTATATGTCAGGGTTGCCAAACATCAATTTGTCAAAAATAGGAGAAATACCTTAAAAATATAGAAGTTTCAAAAAATATATAGATGAAAATTCAAGTAGGTAATAATTTATTAACAAAAGAAGAAAAACAACATCATACTATTAGTATTAGGCATATACCTAAATGTAACAAAAATAAACACATCATATACCTACTTAAACCAAGGAAAATAAAATGGCACAGTTAATAAAAAATAAACATATTCGAGTAAACAATACATTTAACATAGCTTAAAAGTAAACACATATTGCAACTCCAACTAGTAAAAGTAAACACAATTTAGTTGAACAATCAAGACTAGTACAGGAAAGATTATGTTTGACATTGTGGTACTTAATTGGTAAATAATACTTAATTCTGCTGTACTAACTAAATCATTTTCAGAAGTGTTCTCTTCTTTTAATACGAAATTATTAAGAACGTTATTATTCCTCATAGAAGCAACAGACAGTTGACGAGACTTCGTCTTCTGATGTTGCAAAATCTAAGTTGACATAAATGAAGCTTCGATGAGCATTGGATCCTCATATTAAAAATAAAAACCTACTTCTCTTACTTCTTGATTTTGAATTGGAAAATCCTTGTGGCACAGAATGCACGTTGTTTTGGAGTTTTCATTTGATACACTTTTTATAAAATTATAGTTACCCTTTTATTTTTATATGAAGAGGTGTCACTATCATTTTCACTAGTGTCCGTATATTACTCTTTATTACTGACGACGACGTAGCCATGTTACTTGTTTTTAAAATAAAGCAAAGTTATAATACTAAAATATGAATATTAAGCCTATGCCACACCATCAGTTAGTTTGACAAACTAAACTGTCAGTCACGGTGGGAGGAACACTAATATAAATCATCAAATAGTAATGTTAATTCTCTCATAATGTTAATGCGAAATATTTTAGGTACTTAGAAGATAGAAGATTTTCTCCAAATATAGAAGAATTCTATCAAATAGAGAAGGTTTGGCAACCCTATAACGTGTGTCTTGATTCATTTCCAATTGAATCAAATTTCAGAGAGTTACGGAACTCAGTGGTCTTTGAAGTAGGAACTCAATTAATGAGTATTACTACATTGGTGCTTTTTAAATTTCTCTATGCCTTTAGCCTCATTCACACGGGTTTAGTAAACAGTCGAGTTGCTGGAGCAAGTCACTGGCTTTTAGTAACTAAACTCGTGTGAACAGAGAAACTAGTGGCGAGTAGAGTACTGGATCCAGTAAATGAAGCCAGGCAAGTAGATTGAAAACAGCTCAACTTACTTGCCTGCTATCCTGTCCCCACCACATATTAATTCCAAGAAGAGAAACATTCTTAAGCACAATTTGTATTCTAAAGGGTCTTTTACATAGAGCTCGTTAAGAATTTGAGCTGAAGCCCCATGTGTAGGTCTTCTTAAAAGCCATCTCCTTGTCCACACCTTCTTTTTCTTGTACAATTCTTCATGAAGTATATCCAAACATTCATCCATGAGAAGTTTTGAAATATTTTTAATTACTTTCTTTAATAAGTTTGAGCGATCCATTTTACGATGATTTCACTCACAAACTAAAGCGAAATACTAAAACGTATGTGAACGGTCACTGGAACAGCAACTGTCCTATCATAAAACGAAGTCAGTTACTTGCTCCAGCAACTAGACTGTTTACTAAACCCGTGTAAACAGGGCTTTTTTCTTTCAATTGTTATATCTGGTTTCTGTAAACAAATGTTTTCACAGAACGCTCAGCAATAATAAAAATAAGCAGTCTTTCACTAACTATACTGTACTCGAACCAGTTAAATTCATTTACGATTCAGGTCTAAACTTTCTTCTTTTGGTTAAGGGATATTCGTTAAATTTTGGCTGATAGGGACCTACCCTAATAGATAAGAAGGTTGTTGCTTTTGAACAACCTTCGAAGGACCACGGTCTTCTGATAGGTACCTATCTCACTATTATTTGTTATGTCTACGCTAGACTGCTGACTGGACGTGGAAGGTGTGATCAATGGAGAAATATCAGTCACTGACCTTCAATTACTTGGCCTGTCTTCTTGAGGCTGTTATTAGATGATGATGGCGATGATGGCGATGACGGCGACAATTCACTGTCACTCACAAATTCTGTGTTTGATTTAGCACTCACTCGTACGCGTTTGTTACCACAAACATTACAATTATCAATAATCTACAATTTCAACAACAGTACTTACCGGTAGAATACTAAATACAATACATGAAAAATCTTAAATTGATAATTCACTTTTAACTTGAAAGTTCCAGGCTGGAACTGCTGAATAGTGCATCTTGCATGCAGGTCAGTCATGTCATAGTTACGAAAATAAATCATGCACCGACAACAGTTCATACAGCGAATGCCAGCGTTGTTAAGTTGTGTCCTTGAGTACAAATCCAGTCTCCGAGCCTCCGTTTATGTTGCAACAAGGGTGGCGTTCAAAGGATAGCCAGCCCAATTACCAGAATATAAGTAATTATATTACAAACTATTTTAAAACATCCTACAAATTACTTTAATATCCTTGTTCGACTAAAAAAATCGAAGTCCCATTAGATGAGTATTCTGCAGGAAAAAAATGTTTTTAGAATAGAATGTAGTATGTAGATTAAGTAAATTTGGCGTTATAGTATTCTAGAAATTGCCGATCAAGGTATTGAATTTATCCCAAATACATTCTCAGTTACTTCCTAAAAATTAATAACATAAACTCGGCAGCATATCACCACGAAACTTGAAAGTTCTCATACATGTTTAGGTACTTATTTGGGATATAAGTATCGACACACCCGGAAAGTTGAAGTTCTCGGTTTCGTATAGGTGTTTTGCATATAATAATACTATTCATTCTTAAACTCGTTATACGAATCATTAATTAGTTATTGCACGAGTTTCTAAATTGCCATCAAATATTTCTTCTAAAGTGGAGCCAATATATAATTTCCATAATTATACCGCAAAATTGAAGCATCGTTTACAAGCCTGGAAAGATGCTCAAGATAGCATAATATCGTCAAAACAAAATAGAAAGACAAAATATGACGATAATTATAAGTTTATAACATATAAATTGAAAGATGGGTACTGTTTATAAACAATTGAGGCACTAAAATGAAGCTTTTGTATAAGAAACCTTGCAAAATTGCAAACATAAGATCATTTAATATTAACATAGATAAAAAGTTTACGAATAAAGTACACTGTAACAAGCAGTTAAGTAAATTGTTCTTTAGCTCTATTTGTTTTTCCTCAAGGAAGGTGTAGCAAGTTGGTTGATTAGTTAGCATTGCTTGATCTATGTATGTATGTATGTATGTATTATCGGTAACCTCATCTACCTTGCGGTGTAGAGGCTGGTGCTTTATGCGTAGGCATCTGGCGGTACAATGCTCAACTTGCCCCGGATTCGGGATACAGAGTTGGAGCGCGCCTTTGGTGCTTGCGCAGCAACCATTGTATGAGGTGTATGTCTTGGTGATGTGTTGACGTTGTTACTCTATCTCTTAGGTCTGTGGCAAATTCATAACTTATGCAACCCGCCGTTGTGTAGTATTTCTTTCTCTTTCTACCTCATTGATGTTCTTAGCAATGAATTCATGAACATTACTTTTACCTATTTATTTTTAAATATACAGAATTTTAACTACTAGATTATACTCAGTACACTTTTATATACTATTTCTAACATAAATATTAACAAAATTTTACTTCAGAATATATATTATGTTAGGTACAGCAGAAATACAACAAAATAACATAGATATATATATTTCGTATGAGTACATTGGGATTACACAGAAACGGACTATTATTAATAGAAATATTATAAAGTATAAGTATAAATAAACAATAAACAATATTTAACACAAACAAAATTATAGTGATAGGTTGCGTTGCAACCACTTTATTGCAGACGTTGTGTTTAAGCTCATGGTTCCCGATGAATTGCCAGGAGATCGAGTTTACTACGACAGGCTGACACTCTTAATTGCCGTTCGTTTAGCATTAACCACGGATGCGAACAGCCTCACCCTCCATATAACATAGAAATTGATTAACATGGTTATCAGTTAAAAACAATAATAATTTTCCCAAAGGAATTTCGAGAATTTAATAAATCAAATATCCTGTCGATCATGCGTATAAATTCGATGGTAGCACCGCACTCTTGAAAATCAGGATCTCCAGAGTTTTTACAATATTCTAAGGCATCTGCCACCCCACTACTCAAAGCCTGAGCTGCTAGACGTACATTCATTATTTTATTTTTATAATAAATGTGAGTAGAAGTTAAACTATTTGCTAACCGCAGTTGTTGGTACTCTTGAACTTCGTCTAATCTTTTCAAATAACTCCAACTAATAATTCCTTTCTTTGATGTTATATTTTTTTCGGCAAATGAATTTCGGGCCAACTTCAGCATGTGGCAAGTGTCCAACATACAGTGCACATGAGTACTTAAGCATGGATGAGAAAAATATGAATCAATTCTCTGATATGAAATATTACATCCTAGTTTATTGTATGTCGAGATATTTGTGGCAGCTCCATCACAGGTTATGGACCGTACTGTAATGCCAACATCAAATAAATTCCTTAAACAGGAATTAATCAATTGCGATTGCAGATTTGCATCGGTTTTATTTATTAAAAAATAAGCCACTGGACATTTAAAATATCCAGTATAGCTCACAATTAGAAAAAAAAAGCGCCTCAGATGCTTCTGCATCAAAATCTGAATCTATAACACCACCATAATCCACTTTACCACTAAATGTCCCTTCCGTATCATTCCATAATACTTGCTTTCGGATAGCCATAGAATCAAAAATTAGAGCACACTGTCGTAAATGTGGTTGTTTCTTGACCTCCTCTTTTAAAAATTAGAAAACTTCATTTAGAAAACCCGGCTGACAGTTCATACTGCATAGCTATTTACGAATGGTATGACCATTTGTCAATATAAAATGCTGCCTCACAAAATTATAAGTCTTAGGGGAGTAAAAGTATAATGTGTGGGTAAATTGTTTCATTAGAGTAGAATATCGTCTTTGTCCACGGTTTGCTAGGCCTTCGTTCTTGCTTTGGTGTAGCAGAAATTCTAACGGGAAGCCTAGAAAATCAAGCAGTATTTAATGCTGCACAATTAATATTATAGTTACCCACCTTGAAAATAATTTTTTTTAAAGATATCTAAATTCTCGTTATTGCAATCATTTTTTGTTAATTCTTGGATAATTTTTGATTTTTTTTCGGTTTACTAGTTGCTTCATCGTTTTCACTTTCCTTTGTAATTTATTAATATGTTACGAGTTATTCGTTTGAGTCGTTACATCCACAAATATTTTTGCCTGCGTGAATGCAGATGGTAGGTACATTGTTTAAATCAACATCCATTTCCTCGGTCGCATTTACAGTTTCGATACTCTAAAATACACATAGATTCCGATATATTATATTATACCTGTAACATGTAATTATTGTAAGAAATAATTTCTTTTTCATCATTTTTTTATAAACAGTTATTTACTTACAGTTCTTATCAATGTTCTTCTTGTTTTGTCCTTCTGCACTAAATGCTTGGGAAAAGAAAAAATACTTGGTACAGCATCGGGCTACAACAATTTCATACTGGATTCTGGTTGGTTTTTATAATCCCTTTCTAAAAAATGTACTGGAAGGATACCAATTATCTCTTCCAATTGCATTTATCCACAGTTTCAAAATTTCAGGACGTTTAAAAGGAAACATTATAACAGAAAGTAATTGTTAATACATATTACATAAACAATTTTATTTACAAGACATACTTACGTGTGAAATGATATTTTCTTGGTTGATTGATGCAGGTTATTACAACCATATGCAACACAGTTCAGAACCATTTTATTGTGGTTTCAACAGTTCACTAATATTTCAAACAAATTTCGAAAGGCAAGCAATACCTACAGCAACCTTTTAATACGTTAGTATGGAGTTCAATGGTATCTAGTAGGTGTTGTTTTTTGACATTTAGATTTATGAATTTTGATGCCATAAGTAATTGGTGCACAATAAGTACAAGAAAATGGATGATAATATACCAGAACATATTAAACAAGCAGCTGAAAATGCTATTCAAAACTTACTACCTGAAAAGTCGTATAACTGGTGAGACTGACATCATTATGACAGCAGATTCAGGATTCAGTGATACCAACCGATTTTCAAATTTCAAAATTAAAATTACACTAGCTGTCATTTTCATGCCTAGACATGGAAATAGGGTGTTTCGAGCCGATTTAGACGAATACAAAATCAGTGTTTCTGGACGGAGGCCTAAAATAGTTATTTTCATGACAAGCGTCGAAAGTAG